>BOPN01001382.1:120500-133000 GCA_017312705.2 Penaeus japonicus
TATATCACAACTCTATAGCTTTACCTTTTAAGACTTGTCATCCTATTTCATTATGGCTGGAAATATTTCAATCAAGTTAAAACGTACTAAATAAAAATAATTGACAAGGTAGACATCCCCCAAGAAAATAATAATAGTATTTTCTGATACAGTGTGAGGTTAGTACTTTGCTTGAAAACGATTGCTTGCTGTTCCTGTTAACTGTCAAACTGGCATACTTTAGACAAAGTACTACTTCACTGTAAGTATTCCCTTTCAATATAGGTAAAAGGGCAAGCAAGCATTCTTTAAACCTTTTGAACATGTGCAGTAGTAGATGCAATGTGCAAGGACAGATGCGTGGTGTCGAGGGGCTTATTATTTTTATGTTAATATCAAAATGAGGCTAATTGAACAACTCACTGCTACAAATCATCGAATGATCTTAAGTGCTTTATATTACCCAAATACCCACTGTATATGGCCTTAAAAACATCTCTAAAATTGTTTACGTTCGCATTTGGGAGTGGGGTGGGGGTGGGGGTGGGGGTGGGCTCTCGCAGACAAAGGTTGTAACACCCAAGGAAATGTGATAGAATGTCTCTGCAACACATAACAACACTTACGTATCTTCCCACCTACAATCACGTTTGCTTTTCCTACGACAAACCTACCCTTTTATTCCATTTCCTACATGAAAAAAAAATCAACGAAAACCAACCACATATTCTATGCAGGTAGAACCCCTCGTGCACGATCGCAATTTTAGCAACATTTTGACGGAGTGATGGCAGTCGAGAATCTTAAAAGTTTCCTGCGGATTCGCCTTACAAAAACGCGTGACGTCACTGGACCAACAGGATCTGTCTTGATAGAGGAGGTGAGGAGGCGATATCGTGCTATCATATATCCGTGTAGAGCAGGCACTTCATCATGCAGCGCGTGACGTCAGAGTCTGCAAAGTGCAACATCTTAACAACAATATTTGCTGTACATTGTGACACCCAGGCACGAACAGGCTGTCAACACAAGGGGGGGGGGGGTCAGCCCATGATGTCTGGATGCTGGAAAGTGCAATCATGATATTCACCATCATTGTCACTATACGTGGTGTATTCTCCTGATTTAATCCTCTCTGTCATTATAGTTGATCCCGTTCTGGCAAACATCATCATCGCCACTATAGAGTCACCATAGGGAATGACGTTTCGGGACTCACCATTCCTGGCACTATAGAGAACAAAATTCCAGAATTCACTTTCACTGTAACTGCAAGACATTCAGCGATGATGATGATGATGATGATGATGATGATGATGACAACAATGATGATGATAACGAAAACGAAAAAGATAAAAATAACGATAATAACAATAATAACGATCTGATACTGATAACAATAATGATGAAAGACAATCCGGAGAGTACAAGAACATGACGTCAATGTAACGTCGCTACGTCACTATACGTGTGGTGCCCGAAGGACTCCGCGATGTGACGTAAACTCCTGACGTCGTTAAGACACTTCCAAGGAATGCGTCAGGAAAAAAGGGAGATTGCTCGACGTATAAGGAGAAGGAGGTTAAAGGAGGAGGATAAAAAGAGAGAAAAATTGATATTGGGAAAGATGGTGGTGGTGATTGTGGTGGTGGTGGTTGTGGTTGTGGAGGTGGTGGTGGAGGTGGTGGTGGTTGTGGTGGTGGAGGTGGTGGTGATGGTGGTGGTGGTAATGGTGGTGGTGATGGATGTGGAGGTGATGGTGGTGGTAGAGGTGATGGTGGTGGAGGTGGAGTGGTAGTGATGGTGGTGGTGGAGGTGATGGTGGAGTGGTAGTGATGGTGGTGGTGGTGGTGGTGGTGGAGGTAATGGTGGTGGTGGTGGAGGTGATGGTAATGGTGGTGGTGGTGGTGGAGGTAATGGTGGTGGTGGTGGAGGTGATGGTAATGGTGGTGGTGGTGGTGGAGGTAATGGTGGTGGTGGTGGAGGTGATGGTAATGGTGGTGGTGGTGGTGGAGGTAATGGTGGTGGTGGTGGAGGTGATGGTAATGGTGGTGGTGGTGGTGGAGGTAATGGTGGTGGTGGTGGAGGTGATGGTAATGGTGGTGGTGGTGGTGGAGGTAATGGTGGTGGTGGTGGAGGTGATGGTAATGGTGGTGGTGGTGGTGGAGGTAATGGTGGTGGTGGTGGAGGTGATGGTAATGGTGGTGGTGGTGGTGGAGGTAATGGTGGTGGTGGTGGAGGTGATGGTAATGGTGGTGGTGGTGGTGGAGGTAATGGTGGTGGTGGTGGAGGTGATGGTAATGGTGGTGGTGGTGGTGGAGGTAATGGTGGTGGTGGTGGAGGTGATGGTAATGGTGGTGGTGGTGGTGGAGGTAATGGTGGTGGTGGTGGAGGTGATGGTAATGGTGGTGGTGGTGGTGGAGGTAATGGTGGTGGTGGTGGAGGTGATGGTAATGGTGGTGGTGGTGGTGGAGGTAATGGTGGTGGTGGTGGAGGTGATGGTAATGGTGGTGGTGGTGGTGGAGGTAATGGTGGTGGTGGTGGAGGTGATGGTAATGGTGGTGGTGGTGGTGGAGGTAATGGTGGTGGTGGTGGAGGTGATGGTAATGGTGGTGGTGGTGGTGGAGGTAATGGTGGTGGTGGTGGAGGTGATGGTAATGGTGGTGGTGGTGGTGGAGGTAATGGTGGTGGTGGTGGAGGTGATGGTAATGGTGGTGGTGGTGGTGGAGGTAATGGTGGTGGTGGTGGAGGTGATGGTAATGGTGGTGGTGGTGGTGGAGGTAATGGTGGTGGTGGTGGAGGTGATGGTAATGGTGGTGGTGGTGGTGGAGGTAATGGTGGTGGTGGTGGAGGTGATGGTAATGGTGGTGGTGGTGGTGGAGGTAATGGTGGTGGTGGTGGAGGTGATGGTAATGGTGGTGGTGGTGGTGGAGGTAATGGTGGTGGTGGTGGAGGTGATGGTAATGGTGGTGGTGGTGGTGGAGGTAATGGTGGTGGTGGTGGAGGTGATGGTAATGGTGGTGGTGGTGGTGGAGGTAATGGTGGTGGTGGTGGAGGTGATGGTAATGGTGGTGGTGGTGGTGGAGGTAATGGTGGTGGTGGTGGAGGTGATGGTAATGGTGGTGGTGGTGGTGGAGGTAATGGTGGTGGTGGTGGAGGTGATGGTAATGGTGGTGGTGGTGGTGGAGGTAATGGTGGTGGTGGTGGAGGTGATGGTTTCTTGTCAATGTTTCTTAAAGAGGAGGACCCAGACTATGTGACGTGACCTTCTCCTCGGGAATTCGAAGAGTACGTCCTCCCTCCCCCTCCCCCCCCACTCCCCGAGAAAGAAAGAGTGCGTTTGGCTTTTCTTCCCCTTCGGAAAGAACTGAAGATTTTATCTTGACTTTCCTTGAGAGAGAGAGAAAGAGAGAGAGAGAGAGAGAGAGAGAGAGAGAGAGAGAGAGAGAGAGAGAGAGAGAGAGAGAGAGAGAGAGAGAGAGAGAGAGAGAGAGAGAGAGAGAGAGAGAGAGAGAGAGAGAGAGAGAGAGAGAGAGAGAGAGAGAGAGAGAGAGAGAGAGAGAGAGAGAGAGAGAAAGAGAGAGGGAGAGAGAGAGAGAGAGAGAGAGAGAGAGAGAGAGAGAGAGAGAGAGAGAGAGAGAGAGAGAGAGAGAGAGAGAGAGAGAGAGAGAGAGAGAGAGAGAGAGAGAGAGTGAGAGAGAGACACATAGAGCCAGAGAGATAGATAGATAGATAGATAGATAGATAGAGAGAGAGAGAGAGAGAGAGAAATAGAGAGAGAGACAGACAGACAGAGGGAGAGAGAGAGAAAGACATAAAGAGCCAGAGACAGAGAGACGAAAAATGCATCCGGCCTTTCCTTAAGAGACAGACATAAAAAAGGGAAAAAAATAACAAGAACTATCCTTAAGGACCCATTCCCCTCACCGGACGCAGGATACTCCACTACGTCACCAAGTGGAGAGTAGGATCCCTAAATTAACATCCTTCTTCTCAGGAATTCGCTGCCCCGCTGTCATGAGGGCGGTGGTCAGGCAATCATGCATGTGGATGTGGTTTGGAGATAGTTCCCTTTCTGTTTTTGTTGTTGTTTCCTATCTTTATTTATCTCTATACCACATGCACACACACACACACACACACACACACACACACACACATACACACACACACACAACCACACGCACACACACATACACACACACACACACACATACACACACACACACATATATATATATATATATATATATATGTGTGTGTGTGTGTGTGTGTGTGTGTGTGTGTGTGTGTGTGTGTTATGTATATATATATATATATATATATATATATATATATATATATATATATATATATATATATATATATATATATATATATATATACATGTATCTCTCTCTCTCTCTCTCTCTCTCTCTCTCTCTCTCTCTCTCTCTCTCTCTCTCTCTCTCTCTCTCTCTCTCTCTCTCTCTCTCTCTCTCTCTCTCTCTCTATATATATATATATATATATATATATATATATATATAAAAATATGAATGTATATCCATATCAATTCAATAAACTCCTATTCCCACCCATACGAATTGCACATTACTTTCACAAGTGGCCTAGTTTCTCTCCTCCATATGAAAGATGAAGTGAAAAAATCCTTCACTTTCCGCACCTTCACTGTCATCCCCCCCTCTCCCTACCCCTATATCCCTCCCACCTCCTCCCACTACCCTGCCTTTCTCTCTCTTTCCTTGCCCTCCCCTTTCCTCTGCCTTATCTTTTCCTTCCTACCTCGCCCCTTTCTTCTTCTCCTTCTCTTTCTCCCTTTCTCACCCCTCTCCACCTCCTTCCCTCTTCACTATTCCTCGTTCCCCTTTTCCCTCTTCTGTTTCCCCCCTCCTATTCCTCAACCCCCATCCTTCACCCTCCAATTTTCAATCCCCTCCCCCCTCTCTCCATCCCCCTTTCCCCTGCCCCCTCCCCCATCTTCTCTGTCCTCCCCTTCATCTCATCCCCCTCCCCCCACCCTGCCCCCTCCCTCTCTCCTCTATCCTCCCCTCCCCCTGTCCTCCCCCTTTCCCCCTCTCACCCCTCATCCCCCTCAACCCCTACCCCCTCCCCCTCAACCCCCCCTGTCCACTGTCACACCTGAACTTTAAGCGACTGTCCTTCTATCACCGGAGCCCCAGGAATCCGCTGAGTCATCGCCCGCCCCACAGAGCCAAATGGTGTGAAAACTGTTGCAAGCCGTGGCTCCCTCGTCGCGGGAGCCTTAGGGAGGGAAAGAGGGAAGATTGAGGGAGGTGGGCGTGTCCTGGGGAGGTGGCGAAGGGGAGGGACTGGTGAGACCTTGCAGTGAGGGAGTGGTGTGAAGGATGAAGGATGAAGGATGAAGGAGTGGTGTATTAGTGGTGAGTAAGAGGTGGATGAGGAATGAGTTGTGTATTAATGATGAGTGATAGGTGGATGATGAAGGAATGAGTGGTGTATTAGTGGTGAATGAGAGATGGATGATGAGTGAGTTGTGTATTAGTGGTGCATGAGAGGTGGGTGATGAAGGAGTGGTGTATTAGTAGTGAATGAGAGCTGAATGAGTAGTGAGTTAATGATGAATGGGTGGTGGATGAGAGCTGAATCATTAATGAGTGGTGAACGATGAAGGAATGGTGAGGGAGTGATGAAGGAGGTATGGATGATGAATTAATACTGAATGGGTGGTGAAGGAATTGAAGGAGTGGGTGAGTGGTGAATGATGAATGAATGGTGAAGGAGTGGTGAATGAGAGTAAATAAACCATGAATGGGTGGAAAATAATTAGTGAATGACTGATGGGTCGGGTGACTGGTGAATAAGTGATCAATGCCAGGTGGATGACCAATGAATTACAAATGAATGACTGACGAAAGATGAATGTGACTTTAAATGACTGATGAATAATAAAATTGAAATGACAAATAAATGAATGATACCGCCGCCAGAAAAGTTCATGTGAGAACTTCTGAATAAATTGATCTCGAGGACTCGGCTGACGAAGGACATTTTGAATAACTGATGGATAACTGGCACGTGACGCTTTGGTCGTCGCACAAAATTAGTGAGTGTGGGAAGGCCAGAATGATTTAGGATGCTATTCGGCAATAAAAAGGGGCTATAAAACACACAGTTAGTTATCAGAGTGATAAGATATGGATATAGATACTCTAATTATGAATAAGCTGACCTGATTTAGTTATTTAGTTATCCAGAATTCATTTAGTTATGAAATGGGGACAGAGTCATTTAGTTATCAACAAACAATAATCATTCAGCTATGAGGAAGCTAAGCAGACGTTATTCTTCAGTTATCAATATTAGACGAAGCAATTTAGTTATCAAAAAGTTAACAGACAGACATTTGGTTATCAAAAAGTTAAGCAGAAAGATATTTAGTTATCAAAAATCTAAACAAACAGACATTTAGTTATCAAAAAGCTAAAGAGACGGATCTTTGGCTAAAAAGCAACAGACAGACATTTGGTCATCGCAAAGCTAAAAAGCTAAGCAGGAAAGACATTTACTTATCAAAAAGCTAAACAGACAGAGATTTAGTTATCATGAGGGCTAACATCAGGAAGTTCAGCGGACGTAGATGCAGATCTCCTTTCTCTCACGTAGACTACTTTGCTACGGCCCTGTAGACTACGTGGGAACGCCGCCTGGGGGAGGGAAGGACGAGTGGAGGGGAGGGGGAGGACTAAAGGGGAAGGGAGAAGGGGGTGGGGTGGGGGGAAGGACTGGACACCAGGGGGGAAGGGTGAAGGGGGATGGGGGAGGGAAGAGGGAAGAGGGTGGGGTGGGGGGAAGGACGGGACACCAGGGGGGAAGGGTGAAGGGGGAAGGGGGAGGGAAGAGGGAAGAAGGGAGGGTGTTGTGGGGTGGGGCTGGTGTAGGGAAGGAGGGCGTGTCCAGGTCTTTCGGGAACGTAGCCCGGAAGTTCTTCGTAGGTGAGACACCCCCTCGCCCCCCCCCCCACCCATGTCCGCAGGGTAACTTCGGTGGCCTCCTTTTTTTATCACTTTCACGCGGTGATTTGCATGGACTTAAGTGTTTCATGACGCGAAGGCCCGTCCCTCCTCCCTTCCCCCTCCCCCCTCCCATTCCCCTTCCTCCCTCGCCTGGCTTCCCTCTCCCACAACCTCCCTTCTTCCTTCACTTACCTTCTCCCTCTCCCTCCTTCCTTCTTTACCGAGCTCCCTCTCCCCTACCCACTTCACCTACCTTTATCCCCTCCCCCCTTCACCTAGTTCCCCATTCCCCCTCCCCTCCCCCCTTCACCTCCTCCCTCAACCACACTTACACCCACTGCCTCTTGACACAAGAACCTGACCTCCGGCAGAAGTTGAATGGCAACGGCTCTGCATGCAACACGTACCAGCCAGCTTTTTTTTTTTTTTTTTTTTGCGTGTATGTGTGTGTGTGTGTGTGTGTGTGTGTGTGTGTATGTGTATGCGTGTGTGCGTGTGCGTGTGTGTGTGTCTGGGTCCGGCTCCTTCCTTGTCGGGATGCCTTGAGGCCCTTCTTGCCCGTGTGCTTGACACTTCCTTGACCCTGTTGACTGTAATGTGAGGTTGCTTTTTCTCTGCATTTCGGCTCTCTCTCTTTCTCTTTCTCTTATCTCAGTGCCTGTCTGTCTTTTTGCATGTCTATCTGTCTGGTCCGATAGTCTGTCTGTCTGTCTGTCTGCCTATCTGCCTACCTTCCTGCCTGCCTGTCAGTTTATCTGTCTGCCTGCTGGCCTGCTTACCTGCTTGTCTACTTGCTTGCTTACCTGCCTGCCTGCCTGTCTGTCTACCTGACTCTGTCTTCTCTCTCTCTCTCTCCTCCCCCCCTCTCTCTCTCTCTCTCTTCCTCTCTGCCTCCCTCCCCCTTTATCTCTCTCGTTCATCCTTCCCATTTTTTTCTTCAATTTCTCCTACGTCTCATTCTCCTCCCTGTCCCTGACATGTCCTCTCTCTATCAAGTCTTCCTCACATCATGGCGTCGGACGGGGATACATCATGTTTCTCGTCGCAACACATCTTCATGTCAGCGTTAATGAGAGGAATTTCATCTTATCTGCTGACAGGTGGGACGGACTCGTGTCACCACAGCTTCGAAGAAATGTCATGGTTTGGCAAATTTAATGGTGGTGCGTTTTATTAATGAATAGCGGGAGACTGGATCTCCATTTGCATGATTAGTGTTGATTGAGAATTCGTCGCCAGAAAATAATGAAGCTGCATTTAGAGCCCGGATGTAGTAACGTTTTTTTTATTTTTTTTTATTTTTTATACACAAGGCGTGTTGATATTGCAACATCACTAATTCTATACTGTCGGGAACATTATTATAAACAAAATGATAAAGAGCATAAAAACTAACTGATTTAACTTACATTGGGGCACTTAATAATTCTCTAAATAAAGTTCATGTGATAGATGTAGATAAAAGTGTAAATAAAACTGAATAACTTTATACATACCTACACATTCACACACAATTACATCTCTGTAAAGTTATTTCGTCTACTTTAAACTTTTACACCTACACTTCCTTCAAACCCTTAACGAGCTCCCCCTTTACACTTACACAGCTACTTAGAACAGCCACAACCTTCCCCTTAGCACCTTTGTTTTTATATAGAGAGAAAAGCCAGCCTTTGTTATTACAAGGTACGTGGTATAACCCCCCTAACCAACCCTGACCTTATATCCACGCTGTTATGGTCATTATCTCACACACCCTATGACACTTTATACAAGGAAGAATAACACTGGGTGGTTTTTCTCTTCTTTCTTCTACTGTATTTTTCTCTCTCTTTTTTTTATTTTCGTTGATTTGTTATCTGTCTGTCTGTCTGTACGTCTGTATGTATGTTTGTATGTCTCTGTCTTTGTCTGTCTTTCTCTTTTTCCTCTCCGTTTTCTCCTCATAACTCTTCGCTTACCCCAACCTTTCCCCACCTCCCTCTATCCTTCTCTCTCTCTCTCTCTCTCTCTCTCTCTCTCTCTCTCTCTCTCTCTCTCTCTCTCTCTCTCTCTCTCTCTCTCTCTCTCTCTCTCTCTCCCTCCCTCCCTCCCTCCCTCCCTCCCTCCCTCCCTCCCTCTCCCTCTCACACACCCTCTTCCTCCCTCCATCCCTTCCCCCTACTCCAACTCCCACCTCTCACCCCATCATCTCACAGCCTCCCCTTTTTTCCAGCCCCACCCCCTTTCCACCCCCCACCCCCACCCCCCTTCCCCCCAGTCTCTCTCCCTTCGCCCTCGCCTCGGCACCAAAAACCCCGGATCATAGATTCTTCGAAGGTGCTTACCCTCTTCGGTTTAGGACTACATCCCACCTAGAGACGCCACCCACAAAAACTAGAGTACCTTGAAGACCACCTGGGAAGGGGGAAGGGGGAGGGAGGTGGATGTGGGGGTGGGGGTGGAGGTGTTGAGATTGGGGTGGGGATGGGATGAGCAAGGGAAGGGGAGGGGGATGGGGTAGAGAGGTGGGGGAGGGGATGGGGAAAGAGAGGTTGGGGGGAGGGGATGGGAAAGAGGTGGGGAAAGGATGGGGAAGAGAGATTAGAGGAGGGGCTTTGATAAATGGTTGGGGGATTGGGGTAGGGATGGGTAAATGGGGATGAGGAGCGGGGTAGGTGGAAGGGTATCTAAAGCAAGAGGATGGGGAAGAGGTTATGAGGGAGATGGAAGGGGAGGGAAAATGGGGGATGAAAAGAGGAAAGGGGAAATGGAGAGAAGAAGGACGAGGACGAGGTGGAGTAGGAGGAGGTGGAAGAGGAGAATGAGAAAAGGAGGAGGAGGAGGAGGATAAGAAATGGAGGAGAAGGATGAGGAAGAGGATAAGAAAAGGAGGAGGAGGATGGTGGGCAGGGATGGATAAGTGGAAAAAAAAACACTACAGGTAAAAATGGATAATCCTGCATGGTAATGGAAGAGTGAAGGAGGAGGGGAGGGAAGAAGGAGGGAAGGAGAAGGGGTCGAGGGGAAAGCAAAGGAGGGATGGAGAGAGAAGAAGAAGAGAGGTAAGAAGGAAATAGAACTGATAGAAGGGAATGGGAGGAGAGGGGGGTGGAGGGCAAGGAGGGGGTAGAAGAGAGAGATGGAGGGAAGGGAGGGGGGGGAGGGAGACGAACTGATGGAAAGAGCTACTGTCTTGATCAGTCTCATGGAGGGCGGCTGGTGGGGATATTTATAGATGGAGAATTGAGGGCGGGACGTCGGCAGGGTGGGCGGATGGGAGATCGTGTGGATGACGGTGCATATCTATCTATCTATATTTGATTACATACATATCCGTATTTATACATATACCTATCTATCTTTTCATCTATCTATCTACCTCTATCTATCTGTCTATCTATCTATCTATCCACACACACTGACACACACACACACACACACACACACACACACACACACACACACACACACACACACACACACACACACACAAACACACACACACACACACAAACGCACACACACACAGATTCTTTATCTTTATCAGAATCATTTCCTTAAAGCAAGCAAAGTCTCATTACAAAGACAATGATCCAGAAATTGAAAAGACAATTCCTTTCTCCCGACCTTCAAAAAACGGAAATTTGATTTATTGACGAAAAACAAAATATATCAATAAATGTAAAGGTCGAAGCAATGAGGATAATAATGATGATGATAATGATAATAATGGTGATTCTGATGATGATAATAACGATGATCGTAATAATGATAGTAATTTTAACATTGATGATATTAATAATAATGGTAATGATACTAATGATAGGTAATAATGAATGATAACAACAACAATGCCAATGAAAATAGTAAAAATAATAATAATAATGATAATAATAATAATAATAGTAATAATAATGCTAATAATATTAATAACAATAATGTTGATAATAAAATGATAATAATAATAATAAAAATAACTATATCAATAATAATGATGATTACAATAATCATAACAATAATGATAACAATCATAATAACAGTAACAATTATATAGCAATAATAATGATAATAATAATAACAACAAAAATGATACTGATCTTAAAAAAATAAAATTTATCATAATAATGATAAAAATAATAATGCAACGAAGAAAAAAATAAAGAAGGAATACGAAGAAAATAAAGCAGGTAAAGAAGAAGAAAGAAAAAAAGAAAAAGAAAAAGGAGACGGAGCTTAAGAATAACAGGAAGTAAAACCAAAGGAAAAACGTGATATATAATTACCCCCCCAAATTGCCCTCGGTGCAGTGATATAGCTATCTTTTTTTATTACTTCTCATTATGCATTTATGATCTTGACTAACACCGGCGGAAGCGGGGGTTAAAGAGGGAGAAAGGGAGGAGGAGGAGGAGGAGGAGAAGGAGGAGGAGGAGGAGGAAGAGGAGGAAAAGGAGGAGGAGGAGGAGGAGGAGGAGGAGGAAAATGAGAAGGAAGATGAGGAGGAGAAGAAAGAGAAAGAGGAGGAGGAGAAGGAGGAGGAGGAGGAGGAGGAGGAGGAAGAAGAATAGAAATCTCTCTCTGTCTCTATCTCTCTCTTTATATATGTATATATATATATATATATATATATATATATATATATATATATATATATATATATATATATATATATATATATATGTTGCGGTGTGCTGGTGGAGATCGGGCTGGGTTCAGACGCATGATAGCCAACGTCAGGTCCTGACTCGGCACTCGAAGGAGAAGATATAAATATGAATATATTTATCTACACATTTATATACATATATACACACACACACACACACACACACACACACACACCTTACAAACACTTTTAAAGCCAAAACCGACGCAAAAAGCCAAGGGGTGAAGGCCGTGACTCCAATAAAGTGCAAAACCGGAAGAGAATTTTCATATCACTAAAATGCCCGGAATCGTCGACCACTCATGATAAGGAGTGTAATCAGGTGGGCAAATCATACACTTGTTCACACTCACGACCGTGTAATAAAACAGAGAAACAAGTACATGTAAAAAAAGATAAAACGCAAACGATTTCACTGAATTGTTTTTATGATTTTTTTTTCTTTTGTATTTCTTTCTTAATTATAGATGTTACAAAATCGTGGTGATTATTGTTATTATGCTGTGCGAAAGTGCTGGTAATGTAATTTCTGCAATGTACAGAAATTAGACACACACACGCGTACACGCACACACACACACACACACACACACACACACACACACACACACACACACACACACATACACAAACACGCACACAGACACACGCACACACACAGTAACAAACACCTCTTTCTTTAATCCTTCGCCTCCTTAATCCCATCCTTCTGACCGCCCCCCCCTTATCTCTCCCTTTTCTTCTCTCTCTCCTTCTCTTTCTTCCGCTTTTCCTACCTATTCCTCTTCCTATTTTTTTTCATTTTCTTCTTCTCTTTTATCCTTTTTCTTCTCCTCTCTCTCCCTCTCTTTCTCTCTCTCTCTCTCTTCTCTCTC
>BOPN01001382.1:160500-168000 GCA_017312705.2 Penaeus japonicus
ACCCCTCCTCCGCTTTCCTCATCTCCTATCACTTCTTCCCTCTTTCTCACTCTTCCGCCTCTCCCTCCCTTCTCTTCCTTTTCCCCTTTCTTTTCCCTCTCTCACCCTTCCCTTCCCCCTTCTCCTTCCGTTCTCCCTCCCTCTTTTCCTCTCTACTCTACCACCCTTCCTCCACCCCTCCCAACTTCCCCCTTCTCCTACCCTTCCCCCCCTCTTCCTTACCCCATCTCCCACCCCTCCTTCCTTTTCCCTTCCCCTCCTACCCCCTCCCCTTCCCCCCTCCTCCCTTCCCTAGCGTCCGCGAACTTGACCCAAATCGCCATAAAAGCAAGACGCCGCCGCCGCTGCCCGAACACTCCCGGAAAAATCAACCTGTTGACGTCCTTCCCGCGGGTGGCCATTAGTCTCTTGGGGAGGGGGGAGGGGGGCGAGTGGGAAGGGGAAGGACGGGTGGGGAGGAAGGATGGGTGGAGGGGGAGAAGGGAAGGAGAGGGACGGGTGGGATGGAGGAGAGAGGTGTGGGGAAGGACGGGTGGGAAGGAGAAAGGAAAGGAGGTGGAGAGGGAAGGGAGGTGATGAGGGAAGGAGAAAGGAAGGGAAGGGAGGTGGAGAGGGAAAGAGAAAGGAAGGGATGTGGAGAGGATGAGGGATGGAGAGGGAGGAGAAAAGGAGCGGAGAGGAAAGGTAGGGAGGAAGGAGAAAGGAAGGGAGGTGGTGTTGCCTCCCAAACCCCAACACACGCGAACTTCTAAACATGAATTCTGGTTAACCAAAGTGGACCTCTAAAACCGCGCTCGGTGTCCATCAGTAACTCATCACCTTATATTTTATTCTATGTCTTATTTTTCCACATGTGGCTTCTGAACACGCGAAGGTCGACATATGCTTTTTACAAGATAACACGTGTTGAATGAAAACTAGTCTTTTTTAAATCGAGAGAGAGAGAGAGAGAGGGAGGGAGAATGAAAGAATGAGAGAGAATAAGAGAGAGAGAGAGAGAGAGAGAGAGAGAGAGAGAGAGAGAGAGAGAGAGAGAGAGAGAGAGAGAGAGAGAGAGAGAGAGAGAGAGAGAGAGAGAGAGAGAGAGAGAGAGAATGAAAGAGAGAGAATGAGAGAGAGAGAGAGAGAGAGAGGTAGAGGTATAGTAGAGATAGAGATAGAGATTGAGATAGAGAGAGAAAGAGATAGATAGAGAGAAAAAAAGAGGGAGAATGAGAGAGAGAGAGAGAGAGAGAGAGAGAGAGAGATTAAGAGAGAAAGAGAGAAAGAAGGAAATTAGAGAAAGCAAGAAAACAAACAGGTGAGGGAAATCTGTTTCAGCGTGGATCCGACACACATTCCTGACTCACAGCCGATATTCAACATAGATCCGCCAACACGCCATCAACTTCCCTTCTCTTTGTGTATGCTGGGCCACGTAGACGATCATGGGAACAGTGTGTCATTCTGTCAAACAAATCACTTCCTTTACCACGTCTAAGTATCTTTGCCTGCGTCAATTTTCATGCGAGAGTTGTCATAATTATGTTTCGCATTATCAGTGTCTCTGTTTTCCTTGTATTGTTTTGGCTGTTCCCTCCCACTCTCTTACCCCCTTACAAAGTTGTATTTCTATTGTTTGTTTTTTGTTTTCGTGTTCTTCGCGGTCTTTCTTTGTTCTTCGCTCTTTCTCTCTTCCACTTCTCTCTTTCTGTTGACTTTTCTGCATCAACGGCCTTCGTTTCTTCCTGTGTTAATGGTTACTTTCCACTTCGCATTTTTTTTTCTAAACAAACTAATCGTTTATTCCTTTCTTTCTTTCATGTCTCTCCAAATCTATATCAATCTTGTTTTATTTTCACTCTCTCCTTTGTTGTCTGTTCCTCTACTTCACGATATTTATGCGTTGGTCTTGCCCTGGTGTGTTCGGCATACAGAGTTGTGGCATGGCAGCTCTGTACCCATGCCCAATGTGTGTGTGTGTTTTTTGTTGATCCTTTGGCAAATGGATATTTGTGTTGCGTTTCAAGTTCACATAGGAATGTGTTTGGGATTCTCTCTCTCTCTCTCTCTCTCTCTCTCTCTCTCTCTCTCTCTCTCTCTCTCTCTCTCTCTCTCTCTCTCTCTCTTTCGTTCTCATTTTGAGTCTCAGTCTCTGCATCTGTTTTTCTTTCCCCTCCTCCACCCCCTCTCCCTCTTCCTCTTCTCCTCCCTCCTTTTCCTTCTCTTTCTTCCTCTCCCTTTCCCTCACCCCCTTCCCCCTCTCCTTTGCACAGCTAAAAGGTGCCGTAAATATGATATCTCGGATAGTTCTGGAACGCCTTTTGCAGATAGCTCGATAGGGGGCGTGGCAATGAGGACACCCGTCACTGTTGTGGGCGTGGTCGTTCCATTCTTCAACTGTGTTAAACGTAAGGGCGTGGTTACGTTGCCCTAGAAAATAAAAACAACAACAACAAAGGAACAAACAAATAATCAAATGGAAATCTCAGCGTTCAATTGCATTAGTTGCATTGAAATGATCTTGATTGCGTTAACATGCTCGTGATGGGAGAAGAGTGCAGACTCCACATCACAATCCTATTAACTCGGTTCTAATTGTTTTGAATCACCCTTGCCCCGCCCTTGCCTAGTATGTTGTGCTAGAATGAACGACGTGGTAATATTTGTGTCAGTATGAGGAACTCACTCACCCTCACCCACGTTAACTAGAAGGGCGTAGGAACTTAAGTGACGGGCGTAGCGCTCACAGCTCGCCCCTCCCTCTCCCTCTCCCTCTCCCTCTCTCTCTCCTTATTCATGTCTCTGTCCTGCCTCTCCCTCCCCGAGTTTTTTGAGTCTCCCTCTCCCTCTCTCGTCTATCCTAACACACACACACACACACACACCCTTACACACACACACATACACCCTCACACACACACACACACACACACACACACACACACAACACACACACACACCCTTACACACACACACACACAACACACCCTTACACACAAACACCCTTACACACACACACACACATACACACCCTTACACACACACACACACACACACACAAACACACACACACACGCACACCAGATTTCCTGTTACAAATATTCCTCCGTCCGAGCCAAGGAATGTCGTCAGTCGAGAAGGAGAACCGAAATTTCCTGTTCGCGGACCGCTCGCCTCGAAGGCGCTGCCGTTCCTCCATGGCCGTTCTTGGGACACGCAATCAGAGTTCACAAAGAAGCTGATCAATTGCAAATATCGTGAAGATGTAATTTGTGTGTAATGATGTAGATTTATATATATATATATATATATATATATATATATACATATAAATACATATAAATACATATATATATATATATATATATATATATATATACATATAAATATATATATATATATATATATATATATATATATATATATATATATATATATATATATATATATATATATATATATATATATATATATATATATATATATATATATAGACATATGAACACACACACACACACAAATATATATATATATATATATATATATATATATATATATATATATATATATATATATGAATAAATACACACACACATATGTGTATATATATATATATATATATATACTGTATATGGACACACATACATATATACATATATATATAAATATATACATATATATATACACACATTAGTATACTTGCGTGTCTGTGCCTGTAACCATGAGCATCAGCGCTGCACTTACCGGAAGCTGAACGAAGGTGCTGTTGGAGACGCCGGGCAGCGAGAGGCGCGGCACGACGGTGCGCGACGCCTGCGTGCCGTTCCTGAAGGCGAGGGGCCCCTGCAGCTCGGAGGGGAGCGAGGGCATGAACGGGAACTTGGGGTCGTCGTGGCCTCGGTCCAGATACTGGCTCGGGACGTTGCCTGGGAAGCTGGAGACGCTGCGGCCCGTCGGGGGCGCGGGCGCGGGCGGCTGCTGCTGGAAGAAGGACAGGGGCTGGGGGTGACCCGCGTACAGCGAGGGGTCGTACACCGTGAGGTTGAAGGTCGCTGGGTGGAACGACATTGTTCGCCAGTTATCGGGAACTTGTTCTTGGAGCGAGCGAGTGTTCACTGTGCACTTTGCAACGGCTTCTGTTGCTTTCTAAGCGCCGCTTCTCTCTCTGCCCCACTCCTTCTCTATTTCACTTGGGCACTATATGACAACACCACTCACTACAACGAAACAAAAGTAAGAATGAGATATCGCATGACACCAAAGGGAGCTCAAGAGGCGAGTCTCTGTCATGAATGCCTTCGACCTCCCGGCCCTCAGAACGCATGCGCTGCCGCGGGAGGAGGTCCGAGCACTGCCCCGCGCACATGAGAGCTCGGGCCAGGTAACTCACACTTCACTGCTCACTTCCGGCCTGCTCTCCGCCCGCGCGTGAAGTGTCGTCCGCGCTGGGGAATCTCCGCGGATGCGCCCGCACTTCTCAGAACCCTGTGACGACGGAAGGGTCCTCCGCGCGCCGATACAGCTTTACAGAGGCGACCAGATACGCTCCCTCGTCAGACACTTGCAGGACTTCCGGGGAATATCCTGCCTCCCCCTCCTTTCCTCCTTCAATCAAAAGGACGGCAAGACACAAGCGAAACTGGCACTCGCACTGCCACGCCAGTCACCGAGGGCGGCCGTGCGCGTCTTCAGGAGGGAGCAGGGCGGCAGAATATCGTGCTGGCGTGAGACTACTGCCGACTGGCGGCCCGGGAGAGGTGTGGGAGAGCGTCCTTCGCGGCGGCGGTGGGCGAGCGAGCACCAGGCGACACTCACTCACGGCGGACACTGCTATCTGCACCAAGATAGTGGACGCTCTTCCCTCTCCATCCCCCCTTGCGCCCCCCCCCCCCTCCGCACCAAGATAGTGGACGTTCTTCCCCCTCCCTCCCCCTCCCCCATCCCGCCCCTCGCCCCGTTCCCACGCTCCACGACGCGTCGCCGAGGCACGAATTAGTACCTAATTAGGGGAACAAAAAGTTTCTTTAAAACGCAGTATCTCCGAGCGTCGCGGCCTTGAGGCGAGGAGTCGTGCTGGCGACGTCGTCCTGCGAGATCCTGCGAGACATTCCCGGGAGAGATCCTCTGCCTCTGCTCTAATTAGAAAGCGGGACTCATAATGTGACGCCTGTCGTTATTGGGCGGCCAGGGTCGCCCTCTGGCACGCACGTGAGTGTTGAAATGTTTAAGGGAAATTGCACACACACACGGACACACACGCACACACACACACACACACACACTGATATATATGTATATATATATATATATATATATATATATATATATATATATATGTATGTATGTGTGGGGGGGTGAATTTCTACATGTGAGTGGCCTGCATATACACACAAACAAACAAACAAACAAGCACACATCCCCGCGCCGCTCGGCCGTGGTCCCTGTGACACGGTCGCCTCGACGGACGGACGACCCGACGCGCGCGGCCTTGTAACACATTCGGTCCCGCGCGCGGCTCCTGCGGGAGGCAGGGAGCCGCGCCGACGTCTGGAACGGAATGAATTAAGAAAAGTGGCGGATGAGGATCGCCTTGGCCTTGGGCGGTTTGCATTTAGAATGGCTCTCGCAGACTCCGGGGCGAGGCGAAGGGGGGAGGAAGGAAGGGAAGAGAAAGGGAGAGTTTGGCGAACAGACCGAGAGAAAGTGAGGCGCGTGTGTGCGTCTGTGTTTACGTACACACGCGGGAAGTGTCTGGTATGTGTGTGCGTTTGTTGGTCTGACTGTTATTTATTTTTATTTAAGGACCGTATACACTGATTAAACATATACATATACATACATACATACATACATATATATATATATATATATATATATATATATATATATATATATATATATATATATATATATACACACATATATATATATATATATATATATATATATATATATATATATATATATATATATATATACATATATACACACATATGTATATGCATACATGTATTCACGCTACATACACACATACAGACAAAGATACAGACACAAAATAGTCACACAGACAGAAACAGAGAGGCAGACAGACAGACAGACAGGCAGAACCAAAGAGGTAGAGAGACAGACAGACAAACAGAAAGAGAGAGACAAACAAACAGAAATAAACAGACGGCGAGACAGAAAAAGAGAGACATGGAAGACAGACAAAGACCACATGAATGAACAAGCACACAGATAGATAGATGGCCGCGGGGACCGATAGACCTAAAGGAGAAAGTCGAACGGCCATTGGGCTGTTATGCAGGGAAGCTGTCACACCTGAGCGACGAGTCATGCAGCGCCCTCGCCCACTTCATTAGTTCTCTTTGCTAGCACTCACACGCGCATGGACGCACGCACACGCATGTACGTATACACACGTGTCATCATTGATATGATCACTGGTTTGTTGTTACACATGCACAGTAAAATGCATGCACATGCATGATTACTCACGCATATGTACATACTTAGGCACACACACACACACATGAGCGTGCTTGCTTGCTTGCTTATGGTGTCGATGACGTGGATTTTCTCTATGCTTCAACCCCTTAGTCACAGGCTCTCCCCCCCTCCCCTATTGGCTCATTCCATTAGTCCCCCCTCCCCCCCCCTCCTCCTCCCCCTCCGCCTCCTCTACCCAGCCTCTCCGCAACCCTGGAATCCCTACCACTTTTCCCATCCCCCCTCCCCCTTCAACCCAACTCCGTATCCTTCCCCACCCCTCTACTGGATCTCCCCCCACCCTATCCCCTACTCCTTCCTCCTCTCTTCCGCTCCTTTCCTCCCCCACCCCCCTCCCTCACTCGCAGTCTTCCCCTTCCATCCCCGGTGTCCCATTCCCCTCCCCCACTATGCCTCTCCTCGTCCCCTCCCCTTCCCTTCCCGATCTACCCCTCCCTCCCCTCCCTCCCTTTCCGGTCCAGCATCTTCCCATTCCTATCCCTCTCTCCCTCCCTTCCGATTCCTCTTTCCCCCTCCCCCTCCCCCTTCCCGGCCTTCCCACCCTCCCCTCCCCCTCCCCGTCCTCCCCACCCTCCCCTCCTCTCCCCCTTCCCTTCCCGCTCCCTCCTCCCCTCCCCTCCCCCTTCCCGGCCTCCCCACCCTCCCCTCCTCTCCCCCTTCCCTTCCAGGTCCTTCCCTTCCTCCCATCCCATCCCCCTCCCCACCTTCCCCTCCTCTCCCCCTTCCCTTCCCGGTCCTTTCCCTCCTCCCATCCCATCCCCTCCTCTCCCCCTTCCCTCCCCGTCCTCCCCACCTTCCCCTCCTCTCCCCCTTCCCTTCCGGGTCCTTCCCCTCCTCCCATCCATCTCCCTCCTCCTCTCCCCCCCCTCCCCCCGCTGCCTTCCCCGGGCCTGCATCCTCCCCGTGCAACTTTTTATTGCAGGCGAACCGTTCCTTGACATAATAGCGCGTTGCTCTTCGGCCTCCGACCTCGAACCTCCGCAGGGCCTTTCCTTGGATTCCTTCTCC
>BOPN01001382.1:188000-203000 GCA_017312705.2 Penaeus japonicus
CTGTTTCTGTTTGTCTGTCTTTCTATCGCTGCGTCTCCGTGTGTTGGTTTATCTGTGTATCTGTGTGCCTTTCTAGCTCTATTTTTTTCTCTTTTCTGTGTTTCTCTGTCTCTCTGTTTCTCTCACTTATCTTTCTTTCTTTCTTCCTTTCTCTCTCTCTCTCTCTCTCTCTCTCTCTCTCTCTCTCTCTCTCTCTCTCTCTCTCTCTCTCTCTCTCTCTCTCTCTCTCTCTCTCTCTCTCTCTCTCTCTCTCTCTCTCTCTGTTTTCTGTCTGTCTTTTGTTTGCTCAGTTACTATTTTTGCTTAGTCCAAACTCATGTCAGAAAAAAAACAGAATGTGAAGAAAAAGGAAAGAAAAGAAGGGAACAGACTAAAAAGAAGAAGAAAAAGAAAAACGAAAATAACAAGAAGAAAATAAGGAAAAGAACAACAAAGAAGAAAAAAAAACGAAGAACGATAAAAGAAAGACAAAAAATAAACGAAGAAAGAAAAAAAAAAGAAGGAAAAAGTACGAAAAAGGAAGAAGAAAAAGTCCCTAACACAAAAGAATTCGACTCACACACATTCCACCAGCGACGCCCACAAACACCTTGCACGTATACACCCACATCCACACCCACAGGCACTCCACGCCCATCGCCCAGTACTAGAATTGGATGTCGGTTGGGAGAGGAAGGAGGAAGGAGGGAGAGGAAGGAGGAAGGAGGGAGAGGAAGGAGGAAGAGGAGGAGAAGGAATAGGAGGAGGAGAAGGAGAGGAAGAAGAAGAAGAAGAAGGAGAAGGAGAAGGAGAAGAAGAAGGAGGAGGAGGAGGAGGAAGAGGAAAAGAAGAAGAAGAAGGAAGAGGAGGAGGAGGAAGAGGAGGAGGAGGAGGAAAAGAGGGTAGGGGTATATCGGGGTCACTGCAGCTGCTACTTTAGATTCATTGTTTTGAATAATTAAGATGGCACCTCGTATACCCACCCCTGCCCCCCTCCCTGTCGCACCCCCTCCCCCCCTCTCTCCCTGTGCCCCCTCTTCCTCCGGTCCCTCAGCGTGCATGTTTGGGGCAAGAGGGCAGTGGGGCAGTGGGGGAGGGGGAGGAGGGAGGAGGGGGGGAGGGGGAGGGGAGGAGGAGAGTGAAGGAGGGGGGGAGGGGGGAAGACCACGCCCTTGCCATACTGGTAGAACGCGCCTCTTTCAATGTCGACGTCTATCTCTGTACTTCTATTGTGGATGTATTTTTTTTTCTTCTGTTCTGTTTTTCTGTTGTTCTCTTTTGGATTTTGTTCTACGTCTGTGTTCTTTCTTTTATCTTGTTGCTCGTTATTTGGTTTTCGCCATCACTTCGTGTTTTGGTTTTATCTTTTGTTTGGTTATATTTCTATAAAGAAATTTATCTCGACTCGTTTGTTATAGTCTAAGTTTCTGATCTGTTTCTCATCTTTCTCTCTCCCCCCCCTCTTTCAATCTATTTATTCATCCATCTTCCTCCCTTATTTGTGTCCTATTTGGCTTCCTCCTGCACCCTCTCCTTCCCTCTTCTCCTACTCTCTCCTTTCCACCTCTCCCTCCTCCTTCTCTATCCTTACTCTACTCCCTCCATCCTCCGTCCTCGCATCTCCTCCATCTCCCTCTCTCCGTCAATATTCATATTTCTGAATTAAATCAAACTCACATTAGGAACGGAATTAAAAGAACAACTTTTAGATTGTCAATCATGTCAGGTTTGGAAATATGTGATCAAACATGATGCAAATGTATCATAGTCCAGTATTTGTCTATTTTATTTTTATCATGCTTTTTCTCAGTTTGTTTTGCATGACGTTGGCTATTCATGTTAAAAGAAATAGCATTGTGATTTTATGGATTAAATGTTTTGAATTTGAAATAAAAGTTGTGACGCTTTGAGCCCCTCGTAAGTTCTAACAGGAAGTTGCAAAATCAAGATGGATTTTTACAGCTTCGTATCATGAGGAATTTATAAAATATTCGAAATTGTGTAACTTTTTTTTTTTTATATATTAGATCTGTGTGCACACGTTCCTCCCCCCCCCCTCTCTCTCTATCTCTTTCTTTCTTTCTTTCTTTCTCTTTCTCTCCCTCTCCCTCCCCCCATCCCCCCCTTCTCTCTCTCTTCCCCCCCTCTCTCTCTTTCTTCCATTCTCTCTCTCTCTCTCTCTCTCTCTCTCTCTCTCTCTCTCCATTCTCCCCCCCCCCTCACTCTCTCTTCCCCCCCTCACACACACACACACTCTCTCTCTTTCTCTCTCCCTCTCTCTCTCTCTCTCTCTCTTTCCCTCTCTCTCTCTCTTGATCTGTGTGCACACGTTTTGTCCTTCTCTTTCTCTCTAAAATAACCAAGGCTGTCCCACGTCCTTCAGTTTAGGAATTTCTCGAGATAAAGAATTATTCATTTACGTATTTGCACATGTTTTTTTTTTTTTTAATTATTATTCATTCTTATACACCAAAATGTTTTTGCTGTTTTTATTTGTCACTGACCATGGTTTACTAGTACCTGCAATCATTAATTCAGTAACTTAATTCAATAATTTATAAGGGCGGGATTTACATTAAGAGTTATTCTACTTCATATACAATGTGGGGAGCAAGATTAAAAGCAATGGGGGGGGGGGGGCGTAAGACAAAAACAACAATAGCAAAAAAATCCATGACGTAGTTTATCT
Organism: Penaeus japonicus; assembly: GCA_017312705.2. Lineage (NCBI taxonomy): Eukaryota > Metazoa > Arthropoda > Malacostraca > Decapoda > Penaeidae > Penaeus > Penaeus japonicus. The sequence continues at coordinate 190,669 of BOPN01001382.1, forward strand.
TTATAATTACTAGCATTATAGTATTGTTATTATGATAACAATGATGATGATAATGATTACTATTATCTTTATTGTTATTATGATAGTGATGATAATAATGATTATTATTATTGTTATTATTATTACTATCATTATTATCATCACTATCATTATCGTTATCATTATTATTGTCATTATTATCATAGATATTATTATCATATTATGATCTATTCTTGTATTGTGATTATCATTGTGATTATTATTATTGTGATTATTATCAATATTACTATCATCATCATTATTACCCTAATTATCATTATCATGATTTGCATATCAATCATTATCATTATCGTTTTTATCTATAACACTGATACACATAATGATATAATAAAAGATAATAAGAAAAACAATAATGAAAGTAAAATTTGCAGAATAAAAATAAGTTGCAACATTTTCTCTGTCAATTTCCTGCCTTGGATAATGATGTCAATTGTTGTTACTAATTAAAAACGATATGTGTATAAGTTTGTTCTTATCACCAGTTGCAATAAAACAATAATGATACAAATAGTAATGACGCTGATCATGATATTGATAGTGATGATGAAGGGAATAATGATGATATAAAGAGTAATAGCACTAGTGATGATAATGATAGTAATAATGATAATATCAACAATAATTTTGATGGTGAATATGAGTATAGACATAATACCAAGGAAGATCATAATTATAATCATAAAAATGACTTCGAAAATTATAGTGATGATATTAAGGAAATGATATTGATAACCATGATCATCATGATATTAGTAATGATGATAATGATGGAGTTGATAATGATGATGACAATAATAATGATGATAGTAATGATTATAAACATTATAATGATGATAGTAAAGATTATAGGCATAATAGTGATAATAATAATGAAGACAATGATAATAATAACAATAATGATAATGATGAAAATAATAACAATAATAATAGTCGCAAAGCAAACAACATCAACAACGATGATAATAATGATAATAACATTAATGATAATGACAATAATAATAATGGCGATAATGATGATAATGATGATGAAAATACAACGAGAATGACACCGAAGATGATAATAATAATAATATAGAAAAAAAAGTAGATACACTACAGTAGCCAGTTTACATGAAACTAAATTAGACAAAAATAACAACACTAAATAACATGCAAATCATAGATAAAGAAACATCTTTTTGTGAGGAACTAAAGCAGAGAAAAAAAAGAAAAGAAAAAAAAGCAACTACCTTATCAATAGGATAAGCGAGAAATTAGATAAGCAAAAATATAATCGACTCGTTATCTAAACTATAGGAACCAAAAAATATTAAAATTGAACTAATTAAAGATAAAAGATAAATAGAATTAATTAAGCAAAGCCAGACAATGTGATATACAAATGTGAACGAAATAAACTGATTTACGAGAAGGGAAATGGAATAAAAAAAAAATAATAAGAAAATAAAAGATAAATAAATAAAAAAATAAAAATGAATAAATGAATAAATAAATTTACTTGGTAACCATTTTGATCAAATGAAACTGAATGAAAAAAATATATTAAGAAGAGGTAGGATTAAGAGGAAGAATCGGAAGAGGAATGGGAGTAGGAGGAGGAATGGGAGGAGGAAAATGAGGAATGGGAGGAGGAGAAAGAGGAATAAAAAACTATGAATAGAAGAGACAGAGAACAAAAAGACCAAGTAGAAGAATACTAACAAGAACAAACAGCAAAGAAACAAATCACCTAAAAAACAAAACTAAACCATACCTAAACAAATCACACTAAAAAAGCCAGCTAGCAGACTCACACTAGCAAGTCTTCAGATCAGCACCTCAGCCGTAACCCGATAGTGAGGCAGAAGGTGTGCAGCGCCTCATAGTGCAGAGGATTGCAAGATATTCTAGCGTCTGCCCTTGTGCAATATGCAGGGGCTTGTTGGTTTTTCTTTTTCTTTTGATTCTTTCAATTTTTTGTTTCTTTGGATTCTTATATCCTTTTTTTCTTATTCATTTTTCTTATTTCAAGATAAGCACAGTAGATTTAAGCGTCTTCCTTAGTGAAATAGACAGTTTATTTTTCTTTCATTTTTTTATTCTTAACTTCTTTTGATTTTCATCAATCTCATTATCATTTTACTTTTATCATTAAAAGTCCCTTGAGTAATAAACCATATATATAATTTATAATCTATCCTTATTCTTATCATTTTGTCATCATTTAAGACAAAAAGTACGCCCTAATTTGAAAATAACAACACATTCCAGCGTTTTTCTTTCTGTAATAAGCCAAAGTTTCTTTTTTTCTTTACGTTTTCTTTCTTCATCTTTATTTTTCATGATCTTTTTCATCATCATCATCTTCATCATTGTTATTATTATTATTATCTATTTTTATCAAGGGGCCAAAGGTTGCACCCCGAAATGCAAAGAAGTGCAACACATTAATTTTTTTAGAATCTTTATTACTTTATCATTTATCATTGTTATCATTAAAGAGGCAATAAAAGCTACTGCTTTTAGACTTTTAGCTACAGTTTCGTTTTCCTTTTTAATTCTTATTTTTTTGAAGATAAATGAATTGGCGAAAGGTCGCGTCTCGAAGTACAAAGAAGCTTAATTTTTTGTTTTTCTTTTCTTTTCCCTCTTCCTTCTTTCGTTTTCTTCTTATTTTGCCTTTTTCCCTTTTCCTGATTATAGTCTTTTATTTTCACTCTTTTATTAGTCTCTATTTTTTTCTTTCTTCATCTCCTTATCTTTATTTACCCTTTTCTTTCCTCTCTTTTATATTATTTTTTCTTCTTCTTCTACCTATCTCCTCTTCTCATTTTCTATACTTTCATCCATCTCTTTTTTCTATCATTTTTTCTTTAATTATTTTTTTCTGTCTTCCTTCATCTTTCAATTTTCTTTCTCCTTATCTTCCTCCCTTCGTCCTCTTATCCATCTTCTTCTTCTTTATCACGAGACGGAGGAGGAGGTGATGATAATGGTATGGTGAAGGGGAGGGTGGGGGGGGGGGTTGGGGGGTAGGGATCAACAATTTTGAATGAAAACAATGATGTTAATTACTTTACTGATGAGAATTCATTAACGAAAAATACTGGTAATGATGTTTATAATAGTAATAACAATAACAGTAATTAGGATATTGAAGATATTAGTGATGTTGATAATGATGTTAATCATGATAACAAGAGAAGGAATAATGGTGATTAGGATGATAATAGTGATGATAAGGATGAGAATAATGATGATCATGATAACAATTATGATGAAAATAATGATGATAACAGAAATCAATGTAATGGCGGTCATAAACAATGATACGATAAATAAATCAATAAACCTTAAAAAAGAAAGAAAAGGAAAGGAAATGGCAGAAAAATAATAAGAAGATGAAGAGGAAGAAGGCAAAAAAAAAAAAAAAAAAAAAAAAAAAAAAACGTAGAATGAGAATCAGAAAAAAAGAGGAAAAGAGGAAAAATCTGCCTTCACCCCCCCTCCCCTCCCCCCTCGACCATCTCACCTCTCTCACCCTCCCCCCCTTTCACTTCACTCTTTCTCCCTCTCCACTTCCTCTTTCCCTCTACCCTTCCCCTCTTATTTTACTCTCCTTTCCCCCACTTCCTTCTCCCACCCCCTTTCACTTCCCCTCCTTTATCTTTACTCCTCTTTCCCTTCTCCTTCTTCTGCTCTGCCCCCACCCCGTCCCCTCACTTTCACCCTCTTCTGTCCTCCTCCTCTTCCTCTCCCTCTTTTCTTTTCTCCTCCCCCGTCTCGCTTACTCTCCTCTTTCATACCCTCCCCACATTCTCCTCCCCCCTACCCCTTGCCTCACCCTTCTCTCTCCCCCCCACCCTCCTCCTACCCCTACCCCTCGCCACACCCATCCCCCTCCTTCCCTCTCTCCCACACCCTCCTCCCACCCCTACCCCTCGCCACACCCATCCCCCTCCTTCCCTCTCTCCCACACCCTCCTCCCACCCCTACCCCTCGCCACGCCCATCCCCCTCTTTCCCCCTCCCTACATCCCTCCTCCCACCCCTACTCCACGCCCCCTCCAGCCGTCGCCACCGGAGCAGCGAAGGCCAAGGTCGGAGGCGGTGTCTGCGCTCAAGGCCGTAGCGAGACCCCCCTCCCCCCCCCCCCCTCTCTCCCCCCCTCCCTCCTTCGACTCTGCCCTAAGAAGTTCGCTCAGGACACGCCTCCCGATGCTACGCGGTGCACCTGATGTGATGCTTTTGTTTCCAGGCCCTCGCGCACTCTCTCTCTCTCCTTTTCTCGCTCTTTCTCTCTCTTTCTTTTTTCTGTACCTCTCTTTTGTTTCTCTGTCTATGTCTCTGTCAATGTCTCTCTCTCTCTCTCTCACGTTCTCTTTCTATCTCTCTTTCTCTCTATCTCTCTGTTTCCCTCTCTTTCTCCCCTCTCTATATCTCCTTCTTTCTCTCTCTGTCTCACTCTCTCCCTACCCTCTCTCTCTATCTTTCATTCTCTCTCTCTATATATATATATATCTCCATTTCTCTTTCTCTCTCTCGCTCTCTATCTCTATCTCTCTCCCTCTACCTTCATATGTGTCTGTGTTTCTTCATGTTTGGTGGACTTGCAAAATGTGAGGAAAAACAGCTTTGTCATCGTCTTCTCTCAGAACAAAGTGTATTGTCTCAAGTTCTTTGAAAAACACACAAAAAGTGCTCTCTCATTTTTATAGATTTCCATAGGTCATTTGAGCAGCTGATATAATGGCTTGATATGGAGGGCAAAGCGAATCGGGGGATGATTTTGAGCCACACACACACACACACACACACACACACACACACGCACACACAAGCACAGTCGCCCAAGAATTCGTCTTGTGCAAGACAATGCTACTTCCATTCATATTTCCTTGAGGATGCTTTGTGATAACACTTTTTGAATATGAAGGAAAAAAAAGTAAAACGAAAAAAAAACAAAAAAACATGGAGGAGGAAGAGGAAAAGTAGGAAGAGGAGGTAGAGGAGGTGGAGAAGATGGAATAGGAGGAGGAGGAGAAGGTGGAATAGGAGGAGGAGGAGGTGGTAGAAAGGGGCAGGAGGAGGAAAAGAAGGAGGAGGAGGGGGGGGGTAGGTGGAAGAGGAAGACCCAAAGGAATAGAAATACTAGTTGAAGAGAAAGAAGAAGGAGGAAAAGGATTATAAGGAGGAAAGGGGAAAGAAAAGAAGGGAAAGAGGGGTGCAAGGAATACAAGATTAAGAAGGAGAAAGAGGAGAGATAGAAGGAGGAGGGAGAAGAAGAGAAGGAGGAGTTGAAAGAGGAGAAGAAGGATGATGTTATGATGATAAGGATTAGGATTAGAAGGCGAATGAGGAGGAGGAGAAGGAAGATGAGGAGAGGGAAAAAAGGAGGAGGAGGAGGAGGAGGAGGAGGAGGAGGAGGAGGAGGAGGAGGAGGAGGAGGGGGGGGGGTGGTGGAAGAGGAGGGGGAGGAGGTGGAGGAGAAGGAGGAGAAGGAGAAGGAGGAGGAGGTGGAGAAGGAAGAAAACGAAGAGAGAGAGGAGGAGGATGGGGAAGAGGAGGATGCCTTTGGAATATAATGCAATTGCTTTCTTAATAAGGAGAGGAAGGAGGAGGAGAAGGAGAAGAAGGAGGAGGAGAAGGAGGAAGAGTACGAGGAGGAGCAGATGGAGGAGGAGGAGGGGGAGGAAGAGGTGATGGGTGGTGAAGGAGGGGGAGAAGGAGAAAGAGGAAGATGAAGAAAAAAAAGGAAGAGGAAGAGAAGAAGAAAACGAAGAAGAAAGTAGAAAACGAAGAAGGAAGAAAAAGAAGAAGAAGGAAGAAAGAAGAAGAAGAAAAAAAAATAAAGAAAATATAAAAGAAGAAAAGGAAGAAGAATGAAGGTATGACATGAAAGCAAAATGCCTGCACAAGGAAAAACATCCATCGTCACCATAAACAAAAGCAGATAAAACATTAAACCCACAACAGTTGAAAAAGAAAAAGAAAAGGGAAAATTGAAAAGAGACACAAAAATAAAAGATATGCACTTTCAACCAGTTAAAAAGATTGATTTATGCATTAATCATTCTTTAATACAGGTAAGCACAATTAATCGAGCTATGTAGATTTTCTAAGTAATTGTCCCATTGAGAGAGCGAGAGAGAGAGAGAGAGAGAGAGAGAGAGAGAGAGAGAGAGAGAGAGAGAGAGAGAGAGAGAGAGAGAGAGAGAGAGAGAGAGAGAGAGAGAGAGAGAGAGAGAGAGAGAGAGAGAGGGAGAGAGAGAGAGAGGGAGAGAGAGAGAGAGAGAGAGAGAGAGAGAGAGAGAGAGAGAGAGAGAGAGAGAGAGAGAGAGAGAGAGAGAGAGAGTGAGAGAAAGAGAGAGAGAAAGAAAGAGAGCGAATGAGAGAAAGAGAGAGAGAGAGAGAGAGAGAGAGAGAGAGAGAGAGAGAGAGAGAGAGAGAGAGAGAGAGAGAGAGAGAGAGAGAGAGAGAGAGAGAGAGAGAGAGAGAGAGAGAGGGAGAGAGAGAGAGAGAGAGAGAGAGAGAGAGAGAGAGAGAGAGAGAGAGAGAGAGAGAGAGAGAGAGAGAGAGAGAGAGAGAGAGAGAGAGTGTGAGTGAATGAAAGAATGAGAGAGAGAGAGAGAGAGAGAGAGAGAGAGAGAGAGAGAGAGAGAGAGAGAGAGAGAGAGAGAGAGAGAGAGAGAGAGAGAGAGAGAGAGAGAGAGAGAGAGAGAGAGAGAGAGAGAGAGAGAGAGAGAGAGAGAGAGAGAGAGAGAGAGAGAGAGAGAGAGAGAGAGTGAGAAAGAGAGAGAGAGAGAGAGAGAGAGAGAGAGAGAGAGAGAGAGAGAGAGAGAGAGAGAGAGAGAGAGAGAGAGAGAGAGAGAGAGAGAGAGAGCGAGAGCGAGAGAAAGAGAGAGAGAGAGAGCTCTACGATTTCTGTGGCCACCTCGTTCTCAAGACTCCAAACAGCCTCGCAACCTCCATCTTCCTTGCTACAAACACTGAAAAAACAGATGGGACAAAGTTAAATACGCAGTGACATCTTTTTGTTCTCATAGACTTCCTTTGTAGTTTTAATGAAGGCTTGAGTCAGCCGTTTGTGTGAACAGGGGTTCTTCTCCACTTTATAGACACATGGTAAGGACGGGAAATATGAAGAGTACACACACACACACACACATACACACACACACACACACACACACACACACACACACACACACACACACACACACACACACACATCAGACCGTAGGGCGGGAATTGCGAGAGTTATGAAAATACAAAACTACCAACAAAAATAATCCAAACGAGAGAACTGTCTCTTCGGCTGAACATAATTGTCATCGTAAGGAGTCGTTCTGAATGAGGACCCTCCACCTTCAAAATGTGATTTCTCTCAACGATGCAAAAAAACTGCATGAGATCATCTGATAACTGGCAATATATATCTTGAAAATTGCTTCTTGATTGTATCACCGTTGTGAAAAAGGGACAATAAGTTACATGCTATCTCGGTAAAGAGTCATCTTATTCAGGACCTCCGGCATTAAGAAGAGTCGTGAGTTAACTTTCTGCTTTTCGGATTGGGTTCCGCTCCATGTTGCACACACGTTGCTAGACCAAGCGCTGGATTTACGGGACGGCTATTGCGAGAATGCAGCAGAAGAGACGCACGAGAGCGATGGCTTTGGGCTGGAAATTGATTTGCTTCCCGAGTGAGGATTCATTTTCTATGAGGTTTTGCACTGCATTTTGCGATGTGTGTGTGTGTGTGTATATATATATACATATATATGTATATATATATATATATATATATATATATATATGTATATATATATATATATATATATATATATATATATACATATATACTGTATATCATCATTTTCTTTTTAGGATGTCCTTCTCAATGAGGACTTGGGGTTAACCAATAGCATTAAAGTTGACTCCTCTTCACGTTATATGCACTTTACGAGATCAGCTGATATGATGCAGAAATAAATAGCCTGAGCATTGCCTTTTGAATATGGTATCATTATTTTCACGTATCATCTCACAGAGGACATGGGTTAGCTTACCTCATAAACATGGACCACTCTCCAAGTTATATAAACTTTATGAGACCAGTTGATACGATGCAGAAGTATATAGCTTGAACACTGCCTTTGGAATATAATGCAATTGCTTTCTTGATAATCATTTCTAAGTATTTAAGTCAACCTCGATCATTAAACTGAGTTCCTCTCCACTTTACGAACACGTTGCAAGATCAAGAGTCGAGCTTCTGATCCGAAATGTGAAGGTTCAAGAGACGAGGCACACACAGGCAGCGTCTTTCGAGAGGAATCTTTTGGTTTCTTAGAAGGAGTTATTCGTTTGGACATTTCTGGGTCATGGAAGTTTGAGCGAAGAACAACAAAGGTACTACTACTCCCTTGAGGATAACGGGAATCTGTGTATTTGTTGGAATGTCTTATCTACTTGGTTACCTCTCTGTTTATTTCTCCCTTTATTCCTCTCTCTCTCTCTCTCTCTCTCTCTCTCTCTCTCTCTCTCTCTCTCTCTCTCTCTCTCTCTCTTTTTCTCTCTCCTCTTTCTCCATCCATCCTTAACCATCCCCCCCCACTTCCCTCCCTCTCTCCTTCTCTCCTTCCTTCCTTCCTTCCTTCCCTCCCTCCCTCCTTCCTTCCTTCCCACCTTCCCTCCCTCTCTGCTAGAAGTCCAGTCATCTCAGAAAACTGAATTCCTCAGGCCATGCCATCGACAACAAGGTCTTGATTGTATCTCGAAAAAAGCTTTTTCGTGTATTTCTTAACCACAGTCTTATCTTCCCGTCTCCTTCATCTCCTTCTTCGTCCTCTCCTCCTTCTTTCTTTCTCCCTTTCTTCGTATCTTTCCTATCATCTTTTTTTATTCCTACATGCTTGTTTCTTTCTCTTTTCTGAAGTCTGGAGGCCGTTTTTTTCTCTTGTGGTTCTGTATAGAGAAAGCTTGGTTGGATCTTCGCAAGGTAGGTCGAGTTAGATACAAGGGAAATAGTATGGTCCTTCTCTATAACATACACGCACGTGAATACATATGTACGAAGTGAGAAAGAGAAAGAGAGAGAGAGAGAGAGAGAGAGAGAGAGAGAGAGAGAGAGAGAGAGAGAGAGAGAGAGAGAGAGAGAGAGAGAGAGAGAGAGAGAATGAGAATAAGAAAGGGAAAGAGAGGGGGGATGGACCAATTCTGTCTGTTAATTATATTATATATTTCCTATTTTTTTTCTACTCTCAATTATCAGCTTATTTATAAAAGAATCTAATTAATCTAATGGTTATGATAATGATAGTGGTAGCAAAAAGCAACAACAACAATGATAACAACGATAGTAATAATGATAATAACTATGATAATAATTATGATAATAACAATGAAAACAATAATAATAGTCGTAATAGTAATAACAATAATAATAATAATAATCATTATCATAATGGTAATAATAATAATAATAGTTTTAATAATGGTGATTAATATTTGTTTAGATATCTAACAGATAGATATGATACTAATGATGATAGTAATAGAAATAGTATTCCCAGTAATGGTAATCTTAACCTTCATTGAAAATAATAATAGTAATGATAATGCATATGTTGAATATTGGGGTATATCATCATTATTATCATAACTGATATCCTTTTCATCATTTTCAGTATCCTCATCATAACTTTTATTGATAATGAACTATACTCACGATATGAATGATGATGACAAAAATATGATCAAAATCGGTGCTACTAATGCAACAATGCATAACGGCACGAGCAATATCAACAATAACAATATTTTTTAAAAGATCACACAGTCAAATTAATAAACTATGCACAATAACACATACATAAATCGAAACAATGAACAAAGAACATTGTTGTGTGAGCGGAAATACTTGTCTGATTGTCTGTTCGTCTCTTTCTCTCTTCTTCTTCAACCTTTCTCTCTGCTATCTCTCTCTCTCTCTCTCTCTCTCTTCTTCAACCTTTCTCTCTCCTATCTCCCTCTCTCTTCTTCAACCTTTCTCTCTCCTATCTCCCTCTCTCTTCTTCAAACTTTCTCTCTCCTATCTCTCTCTCTCTCTCTCTCTCTCTCTCCCACTCTCTGCCAAAAATTACACTGGAATTTCTCTGTTAAAATAAGCGACCACACTTGTCTGTCCCTCTCTTTCTCTCTCCTTCCTTTCTCCTTCCTGCATATCTCTCTCTCCCGACCACATCTCTCTCTCTCCTCTCTCTCTCTATCTATCTATCGCTCCCGCTCATCTCTCTCTCTCTCTATCTCTTACTTCCGCCCTCCACCCCTCGCCCACATCCCTCACGCCCTCTGAGTAGGAGAATGGGCAAGTGAGTGAGTGAGTAAGAGAATGGGCAGGTAAGTGAATGGTTGAGAGTGTGAGTGAGTGAGTAAGAGAATGGGCAGGTAAGTGAGTAGTTGAGAGTGTGATGAGTGAGTAAGAGAGTGGGCAAGTGAGTGAGTGGCTGAGAGTGTGAGTGAGTGAGTAAGAGAATGGGCAAGTGAGTGAGTGAGTAAGAGAATGGGCAGGTAAGTGAGTGGTTGAGAGTGTGAATGAGTTAGTAAGAAAGTGGGCAAGTGAGTGAATAGTTGAGAGTGTGAGGGAGTGAGTAAGAGAATGAGCAAGTGAATGAGTGGCTGAGAGTGTGAATGATTGAGTAAGAGAGTGGGCAAGTGAGTGAGCAGTTGAGAGTGTGAGTGAGTGAGTAAGAGAATGAGCAAGTGAGTGAGTGGCTGAGAGTGTGAATGAGTGAGTAAGAGAGTGGGCAGGTGACTGATAGGTAGAGTAGGGTAGTGAGTGATCTAGTGAGTGAGTGGGTAGGCAGGTGAATGAGAGGCTGAGTGGGTTAGTGGGTGATTGAGTAAATAGGGTGAGTGGATAGTCGAGTGGGTTAATGAGTGAGCGAATGGGTAGGTGGGTAAGCAGTTGAGTGGGTTAGTTAGTGGTTAGGTGAGTGAGTTGTTGAGTGGGTGGGTGAGTGTGTGGGTTATTAGATGGGTGAGTGAATATTTAGGTAGGTAGAATGGGTTGGATGAGCGAGCAGGTGAGTAAGAAGGTGAGTCAGTAAGAAAGTAAGTGAGTTAGTTGAGTGTGTAAGTAGGTGAGTGAGTGATTGTTTAGGTGGGATGATTAGGTGGACGGTGAGTAAATGGGTGAATTAGTGAGGGAGCCTGTAAGTGGATGAGTGAGTAGGTTCTTAAGCGATTAACTGTATGAGTAGAGTGAGTAAGTGGGTTGAGAAGTGAGTAGATTTGTCAGTTAGTGAGTAAGCAAGCGGTTGGATGGTCTCACAAGTAACAGAACGAGTGAATAAGTGAGTGAATAGGTGAGTACATGGATTATTTAATAAGTGGTTGTACGGACTTACAGGAGAATGAGCGAATGAATAGGTAGGTAAATAGGAAAGTACATAATTAGATCGGCGAGTAAGTGAGTAAGAAATAGGGTAATGAGAAACTGACCGGATGGATAAATGAATAAATGAAGTCTTCATATAGGCACATGAATATACATGAATAAGCGCCCTGACGATGAGTAGGCGGGTAGGTGAATGGGTGTGGTTGGAGGTCGTCTTTGGTTAGCGGGTGGGCGTGGGTGTGGCCGCCTCGACTGACCTTGACCCAGATCACGCCCACACCGCCCACAGTGCGTAATAATCTCTCGGACGAAGGGACAGCTCGCAGCGCTGATACACGACCCGTAATTATGGCGCAGACGGCGTTGCCATCGAGTGGTCACTTCGAGGGGGAAAAAAAATGATGACAGGAAAGATACGAAGAAAGGGAGAAAGAAAGAAGGAGAAGAGGAAGACGAAAAAGAGGAAGGAGACGGGAAGAGAAGGATAAGGAGATTGATAATAATGATGATAACAATTTGATGATAACAATGATAGTAATAATTATAATGATAACGATAATAACAATTTGATTCTAACAGTGATAGTAATAATAATAATATAATGATTATAGTGATATAGATTATACTACAATATAAAATGATGATTATGAAGAAAATGATAATAATGATAATAAAAATAATAATGACATTATGATACGATATAATGATCATAATGATAATAGTTATCATTAATAATATCAATAATATCCAAAACGATAATAACAATGATGATAGTAATAATGATATTAGTAATGATAGTAATAATAACAATAATAATGATTATTACAATGATAGTACTAACAAATGATAATGATAATAATGCTAATGCTAATGACAATAATAAGAATGATAATGATAACAATGATAATAAT
>BOPN01001382.1:215500-225827 GCA_017312705.2 Penaeus japonicus
CAGTATATCTATATCAGTGTCAGTATATAATTTTAAATCTATCTATATCAGCGTCAGTATACCAGTATCAGTATATCTATATCACTATCAGAAATGTCAGTATATCATTACCAGATATTGTTAACAGTATATCAGTATTACAGTGGCGGTATAACAGTATAACCATATCAGCGTCAGAATATCAGTGCCAGCATATCTTTATTAGTATATTAGTATTTATATATGAATACATCTGTATCAGTATATCAATATATCCGCATCAGAGTATATCAATATATCTCTATCACAGAATACAGTATATCTACATAGCAGTATGTTAGTGTCATAATGTATCAACATATTTGTATATCGCAGCATATCGACATATTAGTATATCTGCGTTGTAGTAAATCAATATATTAGTATATATGCATTAGAGTGTATCACTGTATTTCTATTACAGTATATCGATATATCAGTATATTTTGATTTATATAAACATATCAATATATTTGTAGCATATTATATCAATACATCAGTATACCTTTAAAGCACTATAATAGTATACCTCTGTCACAGTATATTCTTATATTAGTATATGTGTATGACATCATATCACTATATCAGTATATCTGTGTATCTATTTCACGCTTTATCATATCACTATAGATAGAGAACTTATTACCAGAAAGGTGACCTCAGACAGAAATAGAAACGAAAAAAAACATTGCATTAATAAACCATGATTTATTTATGATGCATTTTGGAATATACACCCTCGGGTCAACCAGGCCAGAGTGACCTGAGAATCCGAAACAGCCATCGAGTTATCCAGAACGTTCTGTGTTAGGCCTATGAATTATTTTATTTGATCTTCAGTCTAGACTCCTAATCAAAATTCGTATTCTTGCAACTGGTGTCTGGCTATTGAATGTTCCGTTGCATTGAAAGCTATAATTTTACGAGCCAAAGGATGATAGTGAAACACCTAAGGATATTTTAAAACTTGGACCGAGTGGCGATTCTCATTATTAAGCTAAAAACCTACTCTTTTGTTGCCATAGGATAACTCTAATCAAGAAATTGATTTATGATAATTAGTTTTGATGACGGCCACTCCCTAAATTATCATCACCATATAAGAAATTTCGACTTTCGGGAAAAAAAAAAAAAAAAAACGCGGGAAGCCAAAAGTCAAAAGAAAAGTCTGTTTTTTGTTTTATTATTTTAGAACACAAATAAAACGGAAATATCAGTTGACAACAGCTGGATTGAGACGGAAGACATAACGTTATAAAACTCGTTCGTATAGTGATGTCATCCGTTTTTGTTTCGTCTTAATAGTGCACTATATATAGTACATAATACATCTCGACAAAGACAGGAAAGTCTACGGAATAAAAACCCAGACTTCAAACAAGAGAAGGAGATTTCCTCTTTTCTGTCGTATCCTAATTAACATAAAGAACGTATGGAGTGTAATGAAAATACATATAATTAGAGGATAAATTCTCCTTTGTTTGATTCGCATTGGCGTCGGATATACGCATCTGAATAGCCAATCAATTATTCTTCATCAAGAATGTTGTACCATATTAATATAATTTATTTATGTCGTATTACTTGTAAATATTTGATGATATCCAGTTTTTAATTTCATGTTAAGCGTAAATAGAATAACTGTTTGTATGTGTTTTACATATGTGCGCGTGTGTGTGTGTGTGCGCGTGCGTGTGTGTGTGTGTGCGCGTGCGCGTGTTTGCGCGTGTATGTATGTTTGTGTGTACATGTATTTGAATGTATGTGTTTGAATATGTATGTGTGTTTGTATGTGTGCATGTAAGTGTGTATTCAGTATCGAACAGAATATGAAAGTATAAACGGTTATGATATTGCCTCCCCTGCTAGCTAGTAGATTAATTAATATACAATCTGTTTGTCTCATAGTTAACTACCTCAATGAACTGCGCATCAGGTATAAGGATTATATCTCATATAATTAAAAAAAACTAAACTCGTAATTTCCGACCTCACTTTGTAATCAAAATGGATAATGGTTTTATACAAAAATATGATGAATCTTTCACTACATCGAGTCAAGTGTTTATATAAGCATATTGTCACATTTTTTTACATTTGATAGAATAATAGGAATAATTTCTAAACATGGTTTTTATTATATTTAATCGTAAAATATAGATTGAAATGTTTGTCTCCGTCGTTATTATTATCATGTTATTATTGTTATAATAATAATAATAATTATTATTATTATTATTATCATCATCGGTACTAGCATTATCATCATTGTTATTGTTATTATATTTTTTTTTGTATTTTTATCATCATTGTTATCATTATCATTATTATTATCACCCTCATTATTATTCATATCATTATCATTTTCATGATTATCATCGTTATTTTCAGTATCATTTCTTGTAATTAACATCGTTAACATCATTACCATCATTATTAATTCAAGTATCATTACTACTATCATTTTCATTATTGTCTTCTTAAGAATCCTTATCCTTTTCAATATCATTATCATTGCTACTAATGTCTTATTGTTGCTATTATCATTTCAATTATCATCATTGCTATTATCATTATTTTCATCTTCATTGTTATCATCATTACTATTACTATCAATGTTATTCTCATAATCATTATTATCTTTATTACTATGAGCATTACCATTGTTATTCTCTTTGTTATCATTATTATCAATATTATTATCATTATCATCTTTATCATTGTCATTGCCATTATTATCATTATCATCATTTGAAACTAAATCTGTATTCAGTAATGAACAGATAAACATTTTAGACAATTCAAATAATTTTCCTTTATCACAATTTTAGAATGATATATATATATATATATATATACATATATATATATATATATATATATATATATATATATATATATATATACATACATACATACATACATATATATATATATACATATATATACATGTATATACATACATACACACACATACACACACACACACACACACACACACACACACACACACACACACACACACATATATATATATATATATATATATATATATATATATATATAATACACACACACACATTTAGTTTGATATAATTCCTCCAGAGAGTAAATGTAATTAATGATACAAAATTACATATTTGAGATAGTTTTTGCATCTGAATGTGAATATGTATATCAAAAAGGTAACCGATAGAAGCTTGAATTTCGTGCCGATATGAACCCCTAGTTTCGACTCTTTCTATCTGAAACACGTGCCGATATGAACCACTAGTTTTGACTCTTTCTATCCGAAACACATGCCAATATGAACCACTAGTTTCGACTCTTTCTACCGATATGAACCACTAGTTTCGACTCTTTCTACCTGAAACACATGCCGATATGAACCACTAGTTTCGACTCTTTCTACCGATATGAACCACTAGTTTCGACTCTTTCTACCTGAAACACATGCCGATATGAACCACTAGTTTCGACTCTTTCTATCCGAAACACATGCCGATATGAACCACCAGTTTCGACTCTTTCTATCCGAAACACATGCCGATATGAACCACTAGTTTCGACTCTTTCTATCCGAACCACATGCCGATATGAACCACTAGTTTCGACTCTTTCTATCCGAAACACATGCCGATATGAACCACCAGTTTCGACTCTTTCTATCCGAAACACATGCCGATATGAACCACTAGTTTCGACTCTTTCTATCCGAAACACATGCCGATATGAACCACTAGTTTCGACTCTTTCTATCCGAAACACATGCCGATATGAACCACTAGTTTCGACTCTTTCTATCCGAAACACATGCCGATATGAACCACTAGTTTCGACCCTTTCTATCCGAAACACATGCCGATCTGAACCACTAGTTTCGACTCTTTCTATCCGAAACACATGCCGATATGAACCACTAGTTTCGACTCTTTCTATCCGAAACACGTGTCAATATGAACCACTAGTTTCGACTCTTATCGAAACACGTGTCAATATGAACCACTAGTTTCGACTCTTTCTATCCGAAACACATGCCGATATGAACCACTAGTTTCGACTCTTTCTATCCGAAACACATGCCGATATGAACCACTAGTTTCGACTCTTTCTATCCGAAACACGTGTCAATATGAACCACTAGTTTCGACTCTTTCTATCCGAAACACGTGTCAATATGAACCACTAGTTTCGACTCTTTCTATCCGAAACACATGCCGATATGAACCACTAGTTTCGACTCTTTCTATCCGAAACACGTGTCAATATGAACCACTAGTTTCGACTCTTTCTATCCGAAACACGTGTCAATATGAACCACTAGTTTCGACTCTTTCTATCCGAAACACGTGTCAATATGAACCACTAGTTTCGACTCTTTCTATCCGAAACACATGCCGATATGAACCCCTAGTTTCGACTCTTTCAATCCGAAACACGTGCCGATATGAACCACTAGTTTCGACTCTTTCTATCCGAAACACGTGCCGATATGAACCCCTAGTTTCGACTCTTTCAATCCGAAAAACGTGCCGATATGAACCCCTAGTTTCGACTCTTTCTATCCGAAACACGTGCCGATATGAACCACTAGTTTCGACTCTTTCAATCCGAAAAACGTGCCGATATAAACCCCTAGTTTCGACTCTTTCTATCCGAAACACGTGCCGATATGAACCACTAGTTTCGACTCTTTCTATCCGAAACACGTGCCGATATGAACCACTAGTTTCGACTCTTTCTATCCGAAACACGTGCCGATATGAACCACTAGTTTCGACTCTTTCAATCGAAAATACATGCCGATATGAACCACTAGTTTCGACTCTTTCTATCGAAACATGCCGATATGAACCACTAGTTTCGACTCTTTCTATCCGAAACACATGCCGATATGAACCACTAGTTTCATTTCCTATCCGAAACACGTGCCGATATGAACCACTAGTTTCGACTCTTTCAATCCGAAATACATGCCGATATGAACCACTAGTTTCGACTCTTTCTATCCGGAAACCCGTGCCGATATGAACCCCTAGTTTCCGACTCTTTCTATCGAAACACATGCCGATATGAACTTACTAGTTTCGACTCTTTCTATCCCGAAAACACATGCCGATATGAACCACTAGTTTCGACTCTTTCTATCCGAAACACATGCCGATATGAACCACTAGTTTCGACTCTTTCTATCCGAAACACATGCCGATATGAACCACTAGTTTCGACTCTTTCTATCCGAAACACGTGCCGATATGAACCCCTAGTTTCGACTCTTTCTATCCGAAACACATGCCGATATGAACCCCTAGTTTCGACTCTTTCTATCCGAACCACATGCCGATATGAACCACTAGTTTCGACTCTTTCTATCCGAAATATGTGCTGATATGAACCTCTAGTTTCGACTCTTTCTATCCGAAACACGTGCCGATATGAACCCCTAGTTTCGACTCTTTCTATCCGAAACACGTGCCGATATGAACCACTAGTTTCGACTCTTTCTATCCGAAACACGTGCCGATATGAACCACTAATTTCGACTCTTTCTATCCGAAACACGTCGATATGGACCACTAGTTTCGACTCTTTCTATCCGAAACACGTGCCGATATGAACCCCTAGTTTCGACTCTTTCTATCCGAACCACATGCCGATATGAACCACTAGTTTCGACTCTTTCTATCTGAAACACGTGCCGATATGAACCACTAGTTTCGACTCTTTCTATCCGAAACACGTGCCGATATGAACCTCTAGTTTCGACTCTTTCTATCCGAAACACGTGCCGATATGAACCCCTAGTTTCGACTCTTTCTATCCGAAACACGTGCCGATATGAACCACTAGTTTCGGTTCTTTCTATATGAAACACATGCCGATATGAACCCCTAGTTTCGACTCTTTCTATCCGAAATATGTGCTGATATGAACCACTAGTTTCGGTTCTTTCTATATGAAACACATGCCGATATGAACCCCTAGTTTCGACTCTTTCTATCCGAAACACGTGCCGATATGAACCACTAGTTTCGGTTCTTTCTATATGAAACACGTGCCGATATGAACCCCTAGTTTCGACTCTTTCTATCCGAAATATGTGCTGATATGAACCTCTAGTTTCGACTCTTTCTATCCGAAACACGTGCCGATATGAACCACTAGTTTCGACTCTTTTTATCCGAAACACATGCCGATATGAACCCCTAATTTCGACTCTTTCTATCATACGTGCCGATATAGACCGCTAGTTTCAGTTCTTTCCTATGAAACATGCAGCCGCCGATATGAACCACTAGTTTCGACTCTTTCTATCCGAAACACGTGCCGATATAGTTCCCTAGTTTCATTCTTTCTATCTGAAACACGTGCCGATATGAACCACTAGTTTCGACTCTTTCTATCCGAAACACGTGCCGATATGAACCCCTAGTTTCGACTCTTTCTATCCGAAACACGTGCCGATATGAACCACTAGTTTCGACTCTTTCTATCCGAAACACGTGCCGATATGAACCCCTAGTTTCGACTCTTTCTATCCGAAACACGTGCCGATATGAACCTCTAGTTTCGACTCTTTCTATCCGAAACACGTGCCGATATGAACCCCTAGTTTCGACTCTTTCTATCCGAAACACGTGCCGATATGAACCCCTAGTTTCGACTCTTTCTGCTCCAGAGAGCACGTGCCGATATAGACCTCTAGTTTCGACTCTTCCTATCCGAAACACGTGCCGATATGAACCACTAGTTTCGACTCTTTCTATCCGAAACACGTGCCGATATGAACCCCTAGTTTCGACTCTTTCTATCCGAAACACGTGCCGATATGAACCCCTAGTTTCGACTCTTTCTATCCGAAACACGTGCCGATATGAACCACTAGTTTCGGTTCTTTCTATATGAAACACATGCCGATATGAACCCCTAGTTTCGACTCTTTCTATCCGAAACACGTGCCGATATGAACTACTAGTTTCGACTCTTTCTATCCGAACCATATGCCGATATGAACCACTAGTTTCGACTCTTTCTATCTGAAACACGTGCCGATATGAACCCCTAGTTTCGACTCTTTCTATCCGAAACACGTGCCGATATGAACCCCTAGTTTCGACTCTTTCTATCCGAAACACGTGCCGATATGAACTACTAGTTTCGACTCTTTCTATCCGAACCATATGCCGATATGAACCACTAGTTTCGACTCTTTCTATCTGAAACACGTGCCGATATGAACCCCTAGTTTCGACTCTTTCTATCCGAAACACGTGCCGATATGAACCCCTAATTTCGACTCTTTCTGTCCGAAACACGTGCCGATATGAACCACTAGTTTCGGTTCTTTCTATATGAAACACATGCCGATATGAACCACTAGTTTCGACTCATTCTATCCGAAACACGTGCCGATATGAACCCCTAGTTTCGACTCTTTTTATCCGAAACACATGCCGATATGAACCACTAGTTTCGACTCTTTCTATCCGAAACACGTGCCGATATGAACCACTAGTTTCGACTCTTTCTATCCGAAACACGTGCCGATATGAACCCCTAGTTTCGAGTCTTTCTATCGAAACCCATGCCGATATGAACCACTAGTTTTTCAGCTCTTTCTATCCGAAACACGTGCCGATATGAACCCCTAGTTTCATTTCTATCGAAAACACATGCCGATATGAACCACTAGTTTCGACTCTTTCTGTCCGAAACACGTGCCGATATGAACTACTAGTTTCGACTCTTTCTATCCGAAACACATGCCGATATGAACCACTAGTTTCGACTCTTTCTATCCGAAACACGTGCCGATATGAACCCCTAGTTTCGACTCTTTCTATCCGAAACACATGCCGATATGAACCACTAGTTTCGACTCTTTCTATCCGAAACACGTGCCGATATGAACTACTAGTTTCGACTCTTTCTGTCCGAAACACGTGCCGATATGAACCACCAGTTTCGACTCTTTCTATCTGAAACACGTGCCGATATGAACCACTAGTTTCGACTCTTTCAATCCGAAACACATGCCGATATGAACCACTAGTTTCGACTCTTTCTGTCCGAAACACGTGCCGATATGAACCACCAGTTTCGACTCTTTCTATCTGAAACACGTGCCGATATGAACCACTAGTTTCGACTCTTTCAATCCGAAACACGTGCCGATATGAACCCCTAGTTTCGACTCTTTATATCCGAAACACGTGCCGATATGAACCACTAGTTTTGACTCTTTCTATCCGAAACACATGCCGATATGAACCACTAGTTTCGACTCTTTCTATCCGAAACACGTGCCGATATGAACCACTAGTTTCGACTCTTTCTATCTGAAACACGTGCCGATATGAACCCCTAGTTTCGACTCTTTCTATCCGAAACACGTGCCGATATGAACCACTAGTTTCGACTCTTTCTATCCGAAACACGTGCCGATATGAACCACTAGTTTCGACTCTTTCTATCCGAAACACGTGCCGATATGAACCACTAGTTTCGACTCTTTCTATCCGAAACACATGCCGATATGAACCACTAGTTTCGACTCTTTCTATCCGAAACACATGCCGATATGAACTCCTAGTTTCGACTCTTTCTATCCGAAACACATGTCGATATGAACCACTAGTTTCGACTCTTTCTATCCGAAACACATGCCGATATGAACTCCTAGTTTCGACTCTTTCTATCCGAAACACATGCCGATATGAACCACTAGTTTCGACTCCTATACCCGAAGCACGTGACAATGGAAGTAGGGGTAGGAGTATTTCGAATACAAGGTTCGAAACAAGAGGCTCAAACATTGACAACGTTGATTGGGAAACTTGGATTTGTAAGGAACTGCATGTTGATCCCTTGCAATAGGCCTTTTCCTTTTTGAATCTTTAATCTTAGAAAAGGAATGAAAAAAAGGAATGTCTATACCTTTATCTTTGTCTCTCTCTATATATCCATGTCCATATCCATATCCATCTATCGATCTATCTACCTATATCCATATCTCACAC
Organism: Penaeus japonicus; assembly: GCA_017312705.2. NCBI lineage: Eukaryota > Metazoa > Arthropoda > Malacostraca > Decapoda > Penaeidae > Penaeus > Penaeus japonicus. The sequence goes on from BOPN01001382.1 coordinate 224,539, forward strand.
ACACTTTCACACACACACACACACACACACACACACACACACACACACATGAATGTGTGTAAGTATGAGGAAAAGATCTGCATGATAAACAAATAAAGATATATAAAGATGGGCCTAGATAAGATGAATTAGGAAGGAACGATTCACACACCATAAGACACGCAAATGGGCTAGATAGATAAATAGATAGATAGATAGAGAGATGGGGGGGGGGTGAGATAGTGATAAAGAGATAGAGGGAAAGAAACTAAGAGAGAGATGGGGGGATATAGATAGATATATAGATAGATAGAGAAAGAGAGAGATAGGGAGAAAGAGACTGAGATAGAGAGAAAGAAAGTGAGAGAGAGAGAGAGAGAGAGAGAGAGAGAGAGAGAGAGAGAGAGAGAGAGAGAGAGAGAGAGAGAGAGAGAGAGAGAGAATTATAGGTGTGGATATATATATATATATATATATATATATATATATATATATATATATATATATATATATATATATACACACACACACACACACACACACACACACACACACACACACACACACACACACACACACACACATATATATATATATATATATATATATATATGTATATATATATATATATATATATATATAAGATGAAAAGAACCAAATAGGAAGAAGGTAAATCAGTGGCAAGAACATGCAAAAGACAAAATAACGAGAAGAGCACGGAGACTATACTACCTCTTCGCCTATTTTGATTTTCTCTCATTCTTTCTCTGTCTCTTTCTTCCCTCCCCCTCCCTCCCGCTCTCTCTATATTCCTCCCTTTCTCTCTCTCTTATTCTCTATCTCTCTCTTTCTCTCTCTCTCGCTTCTCTCTCCCCCTCTCTCTGTCTCTCTTTTTACTCTCTTCCTTTTTTGTCTCTCCCTCCCTTTCTCCCTCTGTCTCTCCCATTCTCGTTCTCATTCTTTCTCTCTTTCCCCTCTCTTCCCTTTCTCTCCTTCAGCCTAAACACCGCGACAGCCAAGCTTCTCCCGTGTCCCCCACTATCTGCCATCTGCCATCCGCGGGCGGGCGTGCGCGCGGCGGCAGAGGAGGTCCCATGGGCGTTCTTACGAGGCGCGAGACCCTGGCTGGCAGTGGCCCCTGAGACGCCCGCACGCCCATATTTTGTGGTCAACGCGAGGCCGGGATCAGACACCTGACGTTGAAGGTTTGCGTGGAGACTCCGGGCTTCCATGTTGTAAAGCCACCTCGTGAGACCCTGGGACAGTTCGCACGTGTGGGGGTGGCACGGGGGCTGAGGGGGAGGGGAGGG
>BOPN01001382.1:279175-281675 GCA_017312705.2 Penaeus japonicus
GTAGCGTAAATTTATTTCCCCAATGAAATCAGATACAAATATAGTCATGCTACACATATACACACAGACACACATACACAAGAATAATGATAATAAAGAGCAAGAAAATCCACACACACATACACTCACTCACACAAAACACACACACACACACACACACAGACACATACACAAACGCACATACAAACACACACACACACACACAAACGCACATACAAACACACACACACACACAAACGCACATACAAACACACACACACACACAAACGCACACACAAACATACACACAAAAACACTTTCACATACATTAATATTAGCTCATTCACCTTCAACTAGAATATGCCATATACATGATGTTTGATAGAGAGAACAAGTTAAAAACATGTTTATCAGCCTGACGCATGTTGTTTAGATCCAATCTTCCTAATGAATTTTCTTGACAACAATGACTGTGTTGTAAGAAGTGCATTATGTATTTTTGCTGTAGTCTTTATCAGCTTTCGTCCTTTGGATTATAATGATAAAGGCGGTAGTGATGATGACAATGGTTTTTGTGGAAATGTTAATGATGATGTGAATAATGCTGATGATATTGATTATGTTATTGATAGTAATAATGATATGATAGTGTTGATGATGACAATTATGTAGGTACTAATGATTATGAATAGTAATGATAATGATAATGATGATAATCATAGCAATGATAATGATAATCATAATGATTATAGTAATAATAATAATAATAATGATAATGATGACGAAAAAAAATATAATAACGATATCGATGATAATGATTATAGTAGTATGAAAAATGATGAAAACAACACTAATAAGATTGGTCACCATAAAAATATAAAGGAAATAGGACTGCCATCAAATAACAAATATTAAATATGAAAGCAACACAAAGTATCAAGTATTACATAACGAGGAATAACAATATTTTATTTCCGCCTCGGAAAGGTAGGTTAGACGTCAACATTTACAGATAGATCTTACCTTTGACGTAGGTTGATAGATAGGCCTAAGATATTGCCCATAGACTTTGCTTGCTGTGGTATGGTTGTTTTTGTGGGGGTCATTCCATGGGGGGTATGATCGTTTAGCTTTGTGAATTGTAGTTTATTGCAAAAGTGGTGTGCTATGTTAAAATGATGTGGAATTTTATTTCTATTTGCATCAGTCACTAATTAGATATGATCTTTTTTTTTAATCTTATCTAGGCCCATATCGACTGATATCGGTTACTTGAAACACTTTTTTATAAAAAGATGATTAACCAGTGTATCTTGTTCTCTACTGAGATTGGCGATTCCGATTCAGCATTTATATCTTAGGGATTCACATATCATGATAATCATTATCGGATGATTACAATTATTAGAATGTGATGGTAGAATTTGTTATGATATGATAATGATGATAATGCTTGATTTGAATGATGATAACGATAATATTGAATATTAAAATAATGATATTTGAAAGTGATAATAATGATAATGCTGAATGTGAAAATAATGATAATGATATTGATAACAATAAGATAACGATAATAATGATGAATATGACAACAGGTGATGATCATTTTCATTTTAACCAGAGATATGACAATGTTTATGACAGCGTTAATGATTATGATTACTATCTTTACATTCATATATCAATATTACTACGCACATACACACAGTATTAGCAAACTATATATCCACACAATGACAAGAAACAAACAAACAAAACAAAACAAAAACAAGAATCAAGGCAGAATCACCATACCACGTGGCTTAGAATCAAAGAGCAAGAGATCCGGGAGCTGCGGCTAAACAACTTTGCACATACGAGGAATTTGTCCCGGGAAAATCGTAACCGTGGAAACGGACAGCATCGTCCTCGAGGATGCTGGGAATGGGGGTGAGATGAGGGAGATAGTGTGGGAGATGCAGGGAGTGGGTATGAGATGAGGGAGATAGTGAGGGATATGCAGGGAGAGGAGGTGAGATGAGGGAGATGCTGGGAATGGGGGTGAAAGGAGGGAGATAGTATGGGAGATACAGGGAGAGGGTATGAGATGAGGGAGATAGTGAGGGAGATGCTGGGAAGGGGGCTGAGATGAAGGGGATACAGGGAGAGGGGATGAGATGAGGGAGGTAGTGAGGGAGATGCTGGGAATGGGGGTGAAATGAGTGAGATAGTGTGGGATATGCAGGGAGAGTGGGTGAGATGAGGGAGAGTGTGAGGGAGATGAAGGGAATGAGGGAGACATGAGGGAGGTAGTGAGAGAGATGCTAGGAAGGGGGGAGAAATGAGGGCGATAGTGAGGGAGATGCTGGGAGAAGGGATGAGATGGGTGAGATGAAGGGGATGTGAGTGAGATTAGGGAGGTGAGAAGGGAGATGCAAGAAATGGGGGAGAAAGGAGGCAGATGCTGGGAATGGGGGTGAGATGAGGGAAGTAGTGAACGAGATGCTGGGGATGGGAGAGAAATGATAGTGGTAGTGAG
>BOPN01001382.1:286675-291675 GCA_017312705.2 Penaeus japonicus
ATATATATATATATCTATGTATATATGTGTATATATATATATATATATATATATGTATATATATATATATATATATATATATATATATATATACTATATATATATATATATATACATATGTATATATATATAGATATTTATATATCCCCCCTCTTTCTCTCTCTCTCTTATCGTATTTACTTTTTATGAAAATAAATAAGACTAGTTCATGCCCGGAAATATATGGATTTTAGCTCTGGGTGTTGTTATCTAGTGCTATCAGGGCCGGTTCACTATTATTGGCATTGCTATAATCAGATTTTTTCTTCTTTTTCTTCGTAGTTGACAGGCTGGTGATGACTGATGACTGGATGGCAGGTTGGTGATAACTGATGATTGGTTGACAGGTTCGCAGGTTGGGGATGACTGATGACAGATTGGTGTTGACTGATAACTGGTTGACAGTTAGTGATGACTAATGACAGGTTAACAGGTTGGTGATCGTATTTTGATAACGAAAAGGCTAGTGTAATTGAAATTTGACAAGTAGGTGCACATAATCATTCGGTAATTGACAGACAGGTGATGATAGTTATTTCCTAATAGATGGATTGATGATGATAACTATTGTGCAACTGATATTTTGGTAATGAAAAGGTGACAGTTGAGAGGATGATGATATTAACTATATGATAATTGACAGGCTGGTGATGAAAATTACTTGAAATGCAACGATGTCATTCGGACCCATTGCATTCAACCAGTCATCAACAAGAAGTGCATCTCCGCTTTGAAAGAGAGAGAGAGAGAGAAAAAAAAGATGAAGAAAAAAACTTTACGAACAGAATGATGACAAAAGACCAAGGATGATTATCATAACATCTATCTCGAGAACATCTTGAGTCCTGCACACAACAGGCAACCTTGCAATGCATAGAGAGCCATAATCTTTGCAATACAGAGGGTAAAATTTTAAGCTGTATTACTGATGGTGTAGTATTCAGCCACAGAGATAGACTACGCTAACGAACCAAGGGGTCTGCTTGTTAACATTTCGGTCTCGTTCGTAGACCTGCAATTTTTGTTTATATTCTGCAGTTATCAGGTTCTCTGGATTGGTTTATTTTTTTATATTACTACTATGATTATTATACTCTCTATCGTTAATGTCATTACTATTATCATTACTATCATCATTACTATTGTTGTCATTACCATCACTATTGTTATTACAGTTATTATTATTATTATTATTATTATTATTGTCATCACTGTTATTATCATTATCATTATATTCATCGTTATCACTGTTGTTATCACTGTCATTATCATTATTGTTGTTGTTATTGGTTACATAATAAGCAATATCAGTGCCTAATATCATTCTGTCATGCCACTAGACGTATCTTGTCTCCCCGTGAATGCGGGAGATGTTGCTAGACAAAGTCAATGATAATAAAAATTGCCAGTGGACGATTCGCGAAGACGTTGGTAACATCAAAAGCTGATGTTATGTAGTAATCAGCATTAGGAATATCTAATATTATTTCTAAAAAATACGAAAACACCATGTTCAGTGAACTCATTAACTCATAAACTCATTTATCTGAACGAAATATTTCAAGACACAGTGTAAAGTCCAAATCATACAATTCGTAAATCTTAAAGAACATCCTGTTTTGCAAATTTGTGGGAAGTCCATTTAAGGCGCCCAGTGTCAACCCCCCCCAAAAAAAAAAAAAAAAAAAAAAGGATTAGAGTTTAAATAAATATCCTGATCAATAGACTGGCTCTCTTTAAGTTTTCTTGGCACCTTAATCATCCTTTCTGATAATAAGAGAGGTCGTGATGACGAACATCGAGTCATGAATCGGAATTTCTTAGGACATTCAGGAGATCCATAACTTTTATATTGCATCCTGAAACTTGCTCTTTTTATTTTCGGGGGTGGGGGGGGGAGGGAGGGGGTTAGTTTCTGGCATTTAGTCTTTTGTTTGGAAAACACGCATTCGAAATTTGAATTTACTTCGTTAAATCGTTTCTCCATATATAGTTTGATGGCTTGTTATTTAGGCATACTCGTCGAAAGTCTAGCCTCGCTTTTTCAAATTTGTTTTTTTTTCATACTCTTACTATCGCAATGATTGAATTTTCGTTTTACACACACACACAAACACACACACACCTACACACACCCACCCACACACACACACACCTACACACACACACACACACACACACACACACACACACACACACACTCACACTCACACACACACACACACACATACATATATATATATATATATATATATATATATATATATATATATATATATATATATATATATATATATATATTTATATATATATGTGTATATATATATATATATATATATATATATATATATATATATATATATATATATATATATATATATATATATATAGATAGATAGATATAATAGATAGCTATGCATATAAACACAAACACACACACCTATATATATATGTATATATATATATATATATATATATATATATATATATATATATATATATATATACTTGTATATATATATATATATATATATATATATATATATATATATATATATATATATATATATATATTAAATATAAATATATATATATATATATATATATATATATATATATATATATATATATATATATATATATATATATATATGTATATATATATATATATATATATATATATATATATATATATATATATATATATATATATATATATATTATATATATACACTGCATCTGTGTTCGCTTGCGAGCGCCGGAGCGTACCTGACGGCTATTATTGGTGATTGCAGACCTCTAATTTACCAACAGAAAGAACATTGACGAATGCAAGTCTCCTTTTAGAAACATTCTCAAGCCCTGAACGCCCCGGCCCCGTTTTCCTTAACGAGGGACAAGACAACCACGAGCATTCAGCTTGGCACGCGACCTGACCTGACCGCCCCGGACAGAACGCTCGCCGTACACACACACACAATAGCCATAAGGTAATCGATGCCCCCAACGAACCGTGGCCGGTCCCATGCTTCCTGAACGGCCAAAGTGTCGTACAGAAATTACAATGAGGACGCCCATAACGATGATTCATGGGTGGCCATTGCAACTCGCCCAAGGATTGTGGTTTTCTCGTCGCAAACAAATGACTGGATGAATTACTTTGTCTGCTTGGCAGTTTGCTTTCTTCCTCAGTCCCCCCTCTCTCCCCTCTCTATCTTTCTCTCTCTCTTTTTCGCTCTCTCTCTCTCTCAACTCACTCCCTCTCTGGGAGAGAGTGATTAATTAACGGTCTAAAGATCATATAAATTGATGTTCTTTCGTTGCAAAAATGGATGCAAAAGCGGATTTGCATCAATTTCGTAGGTTAGATTTTATCCATCTCTCCGTTTATCAATCTTACCTTCTCTTTTTTTCACTCTCACTCACGTTTTCTCTTTCTCTCTTCTCTTGAAACGCCAACATTATTTCAAGGTTCCTTTTCCATAACAGCCATTCCAGCGACACCTTGTTAACTCGACATGAATGGTAAATGTTGCTTCCGTAGGGAGAGGGAGAGTGAGATAAATATATACATACATACATACATACATATATATATATATATATATATAGATAGAGAGAGAGAGAGAGAGAGAGAGAGAGAGAGAGAGAGAGAGAGAGAGAGAGAGAGAGAGAGAGAGAGAGAGAGACAGACAGACAGACAGATAGATAGATAGATAGAGAGAGAGAGAGAGAGAGAGATAGGTATATATAGAGAGAAATGTATTTACAAATAAAGAGAGAAAAATAGAAAGTCAGAGATGTGAAAATACGAAATAAAACAGAACGAGAGAATGGAAAGAAGCTCGTGCTGACCCCAGAAAAAGAAGGATAGAAGGAAAAATGATAAAAGAGAAAGACTTGGGAGAACAATAGCAAATAGGATGTAATTTATCCCGCGTGTAGCCACAGGAAAGTAGGACAAGAGTTATGAAGGGAGAGCGGCCATGAAAGTCGAATATGTATCTTTGACGCTTTAATAGTACGCCATCCGGCCAACAGATGGCGCGAAAACAATGGGTCTGATGATCCTGCCAATCTCACTCCCCCCTTAACCCTCCACAAGCACACGCACAGGGCAATTTACAAGCACCCTTCCCCCTACCTCACACCAACACACACACACATACAAACATATACAAACACACACACATATACAAACAGATACAAACACACGCACACATATACAAACACACACACACACATTCAAACACACCCACACACACACACCCACCCACCCACACCCATACACAAACACCCACCCACACACACACACACACACACACACACACACACACACACACACCCACACACACACACACACACACACACACACACACACACACACACCTCTACACACATATACACATATCTTTTCCCGCTCATCTGCTTCCAGAAGCAACAAGGAACATCTAAGATAATGAACACGCGAGAAGTTAAGACGTAAATAGCAAACAAGATAAACAAAAATAAAAGAAAATGGAAGTACATCTTAAGATATGACAAGGGAAATTAAAAGAAAGTGGAAATGTAAAATGTACCTAGCAATGTATTCTAAATGCATGTACAATATTTAACAAATAAATGCCAAGGACAATATATACTAGGCAGTATAAAACATGACAAATATATACTTAGTACAATATAAGCAAAGAAGTGCCAAATATACCAAATATTTACCGAGAAAAGGAGAGTAGAATATATACCAAACTCATATACTCCGACTGACTAGATATACTATGAGTACACATGGCATGCAGACCAAATAACATGGCATAGATCTAGATCACCTCATAGGAGGAGTAATCTAGAAAGACAAATAGATCTATCATCGCTTTTAAAAGCTCTTAGGAAAGATATATAAAAACAAAAGGATATTTATATGACTGTTACTCAGCACACAGTATGCGGTATAGATAACT
>BOPN01001383.1:38324-43324 GCA_017312705.2 Penaeus japonicus
ATAATAATAATAATAATAATAATAATAATAATAATAATAATAACAATAATAGTAGTAATAATAATAGTAATAATAATAATAATAATAATAATAATAATAATAACAATAATAATAATAATAATAATAATGGTAACAGTAGTAATAATAATAATAACAATAATAACAATAATAATAATAATAATAATAATAATATCAATAATATGAATATTCATTAAAAAATAATAAGAATAAGAATAAGAATTAGAAAAAAAAACAGCAAAACCTCTGAGCAAAAATGTTCACAGAAAAGCGAAAGCGGAAACGACACCAAAACAAACAAACAAACAAAGAGTAGCCCGGCTCAAGCTGGCTGCATGGGGCGTGCGTCGCGGGCGTGCGAGGGAGATTGAGCGTGGACAGAGAGCGACCCTGGATCTGAACAGGGGCGGCGGCACCTGCACACACACATTGAAAAAAGACCAAAAATACAACATGGAGAGAAAAAAAGATGATCCAAGACAGGTCGAGACTGAGGAAAAAAATCTATAAAAAACCTTCAAACAACAACAAAAACACGCCTGCCATAAACACGTGGCCCAAGCAAAAACAAAAACAAAAACAAAAAAAACAAAAAACGAAAACAACAAGAGGGAGACCGCACAGTGCCCAAGGCCCGCCGGAGTAGGCTATGTGGAGCACGAGGCAGATGCCAAAAATAAACACACGCGGACTCGGGGAACTCTCAAAAAAAAAAATAATAATAATAATAATAATAATAATAATAAATAAAAATAAAAATAAAAATAAAAATAAAAATAAAAATAAAAATTAAAAATAAATACAAATCTCTGTGCAAGTCCAGGCGCACCAAGGCCTTCCGAATATAAATATATCATGGACGCAATGGGGAGGAGATTAAAAAGGGGTGGGGGAGAAGGGAGAGGAAAGGAGGGTGACAAGGGAGAGATTAGAAGGGGATGGGGTGGAAAGGGGTCGAATGGAGAGGAAAGAGGAAGAGTGGGGTGGGGTGGGGAGGGGAGGTTAGGGGAGGGGAGGGAAGGAAAGGGGAGAAAGAAAGAAGGAGGGGGATAGGAAAGGAAGGGATTAGATAGGAGGGGAGTGGGGAGGGAGAGGAAAAGAAGAAGGAAAAAGAGGATGAGAAGAAGAGGAAGGAGAGAAGAGGAGGGATGAGGAAAAAGAAGGTCAAGAAGAAGAAAACGAAGAAGCAAAATGAAGAAGAAAAAGAGAAGCAAAAGAAAGAAAAGAGAAAAAGAAGGAGAAGAAAGAAGAAGCAGAAGAAAAAACAAAAAAGAAAAATAGGCAGCAGCAGCAAGGCAGAGAAGAAGAGGAGGGGGGGGGGTGGAAGGGTCTAAGGCCAAGTCAGAAGACAAGGGAAATGACGAGGCTAAGCAGAATAGCCGCGTGGCCAGCGTGGCCATCTCCACCGAAGACACACAAAAAGAAGAGCTGACCGCGCTCCCCGGACATGCCGACAACGTTTCCAACCCTTTTCCCCTCGACGGATGAAAGACTTGCAGGAGATCGGAAAGACGCTGGCGGGGAAGGGGGAAGGGGGAAGGGGGGGAAGGGGGGGGAAGGGGGGATGGTATAAGGGGGAGTAGGGAGGAGGGTGGTAGAGGAGGAGTTAAGAGGGAGGAGGGTAGTTGGGAGGAGGGAGGGGAAAATTAGAGAGGGGAGGAGTGAGGAGAAAATTAGAAAGGAGAGGAAGGAAGAGGGAGAAGGGAGTAGAAAATTAGGGGAGGGAGGGAGAAAATTAGAAAGGGGAGGAAGGAGGGAAAATTAGAGAAAGGAGAGGAGTGAGAGAAAATTAGAAAGAGAGAGGAAGAGGGAGAAAGGGAGTAGAAAATTAGAAAGGGAGGAGGGAGAAGGGAGGAGAAATTTAGAAAGGGGAGGAGGGAGGAGAAAATTAGAAAGGGGAGGGAGGGAGGAGAAAGTGAAAGGGGAGGAGTTTAGAAGGGAGGAGGGAGGATGAAGAAAATTACGTAGGAGGGGAGGTTGGGGAAGGAAGGGAGAGGGGGCGGGAGCGGGATGTGGTGGGGAGGGGAGGAGGAGGAGGAGGGAAGAAGAGAGAAAGGAGTAAAGACGAAAAGGAAGGGAAAGGAAGGGAGAAGAGAAGAGTGAGAAAGGAGGAGGAGGAGGAGTAAGACCAGGAGGGTTGGGAAGAGTTAAGAAAGGGAATAGAGGAGAGAGAGAGAGAAAGGAGGAGGGAGGAGGAGGAAATGAAAAGAAGCAAGCAGAAAGGGAAAGGAGAAAATGGGGAAGGAGAAAGAAGAAACAAATCGAAAGACTCCTCTCTCTCTCTCTCTCTCTCTCTCTCTCTCTCTCTCTCTCTCTCTCTCTCTCTCTCTCTCTCTCTCTCTCTCTCTCTCTCTCTCTCTCTCTCTCTCTCTCTCACATACTCCCACTCCCTCTCCCACTCTCTTCTTTCCTTTTCCCCTTGTTTCAAGAGGCCTGACATTTTACGAAGGATTGCGTCATTATATGAAGAACGGGAGACCAAAGAAAGCTGCAGAATTTTTGACAGGAACTTGTCATGCACGTTCCTGGATTTAAATCGTACAAGATCAAACGGTGGAGGCGGGTGAAGGGGAGAAGAAGAGGGGAGAAGAAAGGGGGAGAGGGAAGGGGAGAGGGGAAGGGAGAGGGGAAGGGGGAGAGGGGGAAGGGGAAGGAGGGGGGAGAGGGGAAGGGGAGAAGAAGAAAGGAGAGAGGGGAAGGGGAGAAGAAGGAAGGGGAGAGAGGAAGGGGAGAGAGGAAGGGGAGAGGGGAAGGGGAGAGGGGAAGGGGAGAAGAAGAAAGGAGAGAGGGGAAGGGGAGAAGAAGAAAGGGGAGAGAGGAGGTGGGGGAGAAGAGGAAGAGAGGGGGTGAGACCGAGGGTAGGGGAGAAAGGGAGAAAGGAAGCATTAGAGAAAAATAATAAGAGAGAGTGGGAAAAGGGTAGGTATGGGAAAGGGGAGAGGTGGGTGGGGGAGAAGGGGAAAAGAGGGGATGATACAGAGAACAGAGGGGGAGAAGGGATAGAAAGAGGAGAGGGAGAGAAGGAAAAGCAGGGATGAGAGAGAGGAGGAGGAGGAGGAGGATGGAGAAAGGGATGGAAAGGAGGGCGGGGAGGGAGGGAGAGGGAGGGAAGAGGAAGACGGAGAACGAAGAGGAGACGGGGGGGGTGAGGAGAGGAGGGAGGGGAAGAGAGGGAGAAATGAGCCCATCCTTTCTGAGAACATTTTTATGAATCATAATTTAGTCCTGAATAGGAGAAAAATAAGTCGGTAACTAGCCATATATCATTTAAAAAAACTACTTTGGAATTGAATTTGAATCCGGAATCGTCATCACACCGTCCACTGCACTTACACTCCTTCCCTTTCCCCATCCTCCCCATCCTTATCCCCTTTCCTCTCATCCTCATCCCCCTGTCCCCTTCCCCATCCCCTTCCTCATCCCTATCTGCTTTCCCCTTCCCTTCCCATCCCTTCCCTTCCCTTCCCCATCCCATCAGTCAATAAAGAACCGACTGGCAACTACTACCCTTCAAGTGCGGGGAAGCCCAGTGTTGGTATCTACATCTCTCTCTCTCTCTCTCTCTCTCTCTCTCTCTCTCTCTCTCTCTCTCTCTCTCTCTCTCTCTCTCTCTCTCTCTCTCTCTCTGCCTTATAAAAATATATACGAATCGCAAAGCCGTTTCTTGAAATTAGCACAGTTGCCATCCGTCTTTCGCAATGTGCGAGGAAACAAGGCCTCGAAGCTGGCCTAGCAATTCATTCTATTTTAATTTTTATTTTTTATTTTCTGTCTCTCATTCTTTGTCTCTCACTCTCCGTCTCCCCTCTTGTCTCTCATTCGTCTCTCCCACTCTCCGTCTCTCTCACTCTCCGTCTCTCTCACTCTCCGTCTCTCTCACTCTCCGTCTCTCTCACTCTCCGTCTCTCTCACTCTCCGTCTCTCTCACTCTCCGTCTCTCTCTCCTCTCCGTCTCTCTCACTCTCCGTCTCTCCTCTCCGTCTCTCACTCTCCGTCTCTCTCTCCACTCTCCTGTCTCACACTCTCCGTCTCTCACTCTCCGTCTCTCCCACTCTCCGTCTCTCCCACTCTCCGTCTCTCCCACTCTCCGTCTCTCACTCTCCGTCTCCCACTCTCCGTCTCCCACTCTCCGTCTTCCCTTCCCCGTCTCCCACTCTCCCTCAAATGACCATACCTGCAAACGAAAAGAGGCACCCTCGTCAAACGGACATACCTGCAAAGAAAGAGAAAAAGAACGTATTACTGTATTGTACAAACCGTACGACTAATGACACCAATCAATCATAAGGTCACACAGCCAAGGTTGTTTCCGAAACGACTTTGGTCATTTCGCCACATCACATTATATTAATGCATATGCATGATGTGTTGGGTCTAGGTGGTGTTGGTGTTGGTGTGGGTTTAAATTGCCTTAGGTGACCATTGCGTTCGGTAACAACTGGTCGTGATGGTTGGGTTAGGTTAGGTTAGGTTGCGTTGCGTTGCGTTGCGTTAGATTACATTAGGTTTCGTTAATAGCGTGACGTTATATTACGTTAGATTACGTCACGTTTTGTTAGATTAGGGAGGCTATGTTGTGATCGTGTTAGGGTGGATTAAAAAAAGGAAGAAAAGAAAACAACTTTGATTTGGTTCTGCTTGCTTTGAGTGATCTCGGCTTGTTTCTGTTTGCCTTGAGTTTTTTATTTTTACCTTTTTGTGTGTTTAGGGGGGTGTACAGGTTGATTTCACTTCGCTTGGTTTGCGTAGTCTAGATTTCAGTCCCTGTGTTCATATTCCGTGAAAGCACACGCGAGCCGGTGGGCGTGTGACCCAAAACTAACTACAATGCGGTTTGGGTCCTGTTTTCGCTACAACTCAATGTTCCAACTACGAGAGCGGGTGTGTCTGTCTGTGTGTGTGTGTGTGGGGGGGGGGGGGAGAGAAAGAGAGGGAGTCCGTGTCCCCACATGTGAGCCAGCGGTAAGTAGGTACAAGTGGGA
>BOPN01001383.1:48324-58324 GCA_017312705.2 Penaeus japonicus
TCTCAACAGAATAAACCAAAGGGCACCAAAGGACCGCCATCCTAGGCAGGCAGGCTTGCAATGTTGCAAAGCCTACACCTTGGGCTACACGAGGCGCCGCATACCAGCAATTCGCTCAAAGGATGCCACGGTCTCGAGAGTATATCCAGAAGTGTCTCCCGCTGAAGGAAGGAAGGGGGGGAGGGGGGAGGGGGAGGGAAGGAGGAGTGAGAGAAACAGAGGTGTGGAGGGAAGAAAAAGGAAGAATGAAGGAGGAGGAGGAGGAGGAGGAGGAGGAGGAGGAGGAGGAGGAGGAGGAGGCGGAGGAGGAGGAGGGGGAGGGGGAGGGGGAGGGGGAGGGGGAGGAGGAAGAGGAAGAGGAGGAAGAAGAGGAGGAGGAGGAGGAGGAGGAGGAGGAGGAGGAGGCGGAGGAGGAGGGGGAGGAGGAGGAGGAGGAGGAGGAGGAGGAGGAGGAGGAGGAGGAGGAGGAGGAAGAGGAGGGAGGACGGGGGAAGGAGAGAGACACAAAGTTAGGAAGAAAAATGAGAGAAAGGGAAGGGAGGGAAAGGTAAGGATATGAGAAGGGAAAGAAAAATAAATAAAAAGGGAAAAGAAAATGTTAGTAACAAGAAAAAAGAAAATAAATGAAAGGAAGGAAAACAAAGCAGAACATAAACAAAACCAAAAATTACCGGGGAGGCGTTTCGCGCTGTTACTTTGTAAGTCTCTCTTTTATCCTTCCCTTCCCTTCGCATTTCCCCCTTTCCTCATCGCCTCTATTCTTCGAGCTCTCTTTTACATCCCCTTATCTCGTTCACCCCCTCTTTATTATCCCTTTCCCCGCTCGCATTCGGACTGACTTTCTTCCTTTCCCTCACCCCCCTTCTTACCTTCCCTTTCGCCAGTCCTTCCTCATTTTCTCCCCTCATCTTCTCTCCCACCTTTCATTATCTCATCGTCCTACCCTCTCGTTCTCGACCCCCCCCCCTCCCACACACATTACCTCTTGACCCTACCAAACAACCCCCACTCCTATTCCCCTTCTTCCTCCTCTGACTCCTACTTTCTCCCCTTTCCCCTCTCCCTCTTCTCCTCCTATTTCACCTACCTCCCTTCTTTTTTCAACCACCTACATCCCCTCTCCTTCCTCTACCTCCTACTCTCCTCTCCCGTAATCCTCCTCCTCACCCACCACTTCCCCTCTTCCTCCTACCTCTCCCCTCTTCCTCCCCTCCTCCTCACCCCGCCCACTACCTCCCTCTTCCTCTTACCTCTCCCCCCCCCTCCCTCCCTCCTCCCTCCCCCTCCTCCTCCTCCTCCTCCTCCTCCTCCTCCTCCCCCCCTCCTCCCTCCTCCTCCTCCTCCTCCTCCTCCTCCTCCTCCTCCTCCTCCCCCTCCCCCTCCCCCTCCCCTCCCCCTCCCCCTCCCCCCCTCCCCCCCCCCCTCCCCCTCCCCCCCTCCCTCCCTCCCTCCTCCTCCTACCTCTCCCCTCTTCCTCCTACCTTTCCCCTCCTCCTCCTACCTCTCCCCTCCTCCTCCTACCTCTCCCCTCCTCCTCCTCACCTTCCCACTTCTTCTTCTTCTTCTTCTTCTTCTTCTTCTTCTTCTTCTTCTTCTTCTTCTTCTTCTTCTTCTTCTTCTTCTTCTTCTTCTTCTTCTTCTTCTTCTTCTTCTTCTTCTTCTTCTTCTTCTTCTTCTTCTTCTTCTTCTTCTTCTTCCTCCTCCTCCTCCTCCTCCTCCTCCTCCTCCTCCCTCTCCCCTCCTTCGCTCCGCTCTGGCGATCACCCAAATCCCCGTCACAGTTACGTCATCCGGGTATTTTATTATCACCTCGTATGTCTTCTCTTTGTTGTTCTTCTTCCTTCTGCTTCTTCTCTTCTTCCTTCCTTTCCTTGAATCTTACTCGTTAGTTTTCTGTTTCTTATTCTTATTATTCTTATTATTACTATTATCATTATTATTACTTATCATTATCATTACCATCATCATTATTATTATTATCATCATATTTATTATAATCATCAGTTTTATTAATATCATTATCGTTATTACTATTATTGTTATTATCAACTTTATCATCATCATAATTTCTATTATCATCATTATCACCATTACTATTGCTTCTGTTTTCATTATCATTATTATTATTATTATAATTATTATCATTATTATTATCATTATTATTACTATTATCATTATCATTATCATTATCATTATCATTACTATTATTATTATCATTATTATTGTCATTATTATTATTATCATCATTATCATCATCGTTGTTGTTATCATTACCATTATCATCATAATCTGTATCAACATTACTATTCATGTTATTATCATTGTCATTACCATAATCATCATCATTTTCTTGATCATTATTGTCATTATTTTCATCAAAATTTCTTTATTTTTAATTTTCTTTTCAGCATCATTATTCTTTCCTTTTCTCTCTTTTTTCTCTTCCTATTCCTCCTACTCACTCCTCCTCCATCACCACCCCGAGACCCCGACCCCGATCACCTTCTCTCTCTCTCTCTCTCCCTCTCCCTCTCCCTCCCCCTCTCTCTCTCTCTCTCTCTCTCACTCTCACTCTCCCTCCCCCTCTCATTCTCCCTCTTCCTACCCCCCCCTCTCCCTCTTCCTACCCCCCCTCTCCCTCCCTCCCTCCCCCTCTCTCACTCTTCCTCCCCTCCCCTCACCCCCTCTCTCACTCTCCCTCCCCCTCTCCCTCTCCCTCCCCCTCTCAATCTCCCTCCTTCATGTAAGAGAAGGCCCTGATACCCTGCCATTCCCAGCACCATTTCCCTCCCTCTTCCGCACACCACAGTGGCTCGAAATCAAGAGTGTGACTTGTCCGTCCGTTCATCATGGTTGGGCGGGAGAGCTTGCTCACTAGCTTGCTCACTCGCTCACTCACTAGCTCACTCGCTCGCATTGGAGTGGTTAATCACGGAGAGAGGGGAGAGAGGGGAGAGAAGGGGAGAGAAGGGGTGAGAAGGGGAGAGAAGGGGTGAGAAGCGGGAAGGTAAGGGAAGGGTGTATAAAAGAGGGAAAGGGGGGGAGGGAGGGAGGGAGGGAGGGAGGGAGGGAGGGAGGGAGGGAGGGAAAGAAGGAAGGAGGAATGGGGGGAAGGGGAGGGAGGGAGAAAGGGGAGAGGGAAGAATACGCTGGGGAGGGAGGGAGGGAGGGAGGGAGAGACTGAGAAAGTGAAAGTGAGATCCAGAAAATTAGAGACTTTGAGAGAGTTACAGTAACGAATGACTGTGTGAGAACGCGTACATAGATACAACCCCCCCCCCTACTCCCTCTCTAACAAAACAGAGAAACAAAGCCAAAGACCAGCCACAAATGAGGTGAAGGCGCCGTGCGTGCGTGCGTGCGTGCTACCGAGACAGCGAACGTAACCACCGCGTGTGAGATTAATAGATTAAGGAAACAAACAGTGGAAAATAATGCGCGGTCGAGTCAGATAAGGAACCCCGTGCCATACCAAGGCCGGAGGGAGGGGAGGAGGGGAGGAAGGGAGGAGGAGGGGAGGAAGGGAGGAGGGGGGGAAGGGAGGAGGAAGGGAGGAGGAAGGGAGGAGGAGGGGAGAAGGAGAGGAAGAGAAGTAGGGCTGGAGGACGAGGAGGAAAGGAAGAGGAGAAGGGAGAGAGGGGACGGAGGGAGAGAAGGGAGAGAATTAAGGGAGGGAAGGAGAGGAGAAAAGAAGGGAAGGAGGGGAGAAAGGAAGGGAAGGAGGGCAGGAGGGGGAGAAAGGAAGGGAAGAAGGGAGAAGGGAGGAAAGGAAAAAAGGAAGAAAGAAAGAGAGAAAGGGAAGAGAGGAGGAGGAGGAGGGGCGTATGACTGATAGTGCCCACGTGCAAGCAAGCAAGCAAGCAAGCAAACAAGCAAGCAAGCTCCGGTTCGGCTTCCACGAAAGGCCCCTTCCTCTTCCTCTTCCTCTTCCCCCTGCCACCGTTTCTCACGCGCCTTCTCCGCCATCTTTCTCTCCGTCCTATCTGTCTTCCGCTCTCCCCCGCCCTTCCTATCTCCCATTTCTTTCTTCCTTTCTTCCTTCCTTCATTCCTCCTTCCCTTCCTTCCTTCCCATCTCCCATTTCTTTCTTTCTTTCATCCATCCATCCTTCCTTCCTTCCTTCCTTCCTTCCTTCCTTCCTTCCCGAGATACGCCATCGCGCCCACACACCCGCCCATTTCCCCATTTTTTCCTGGCCACGTGCCTGACTGTCAAAACCTGGCCGGGCGCCATGATGTCTCACTCGACCGCCGCCCCCTCCTCCTCCCCCTCCCCTCTTCCCTCTCCCCCTGCGGCGCTACACCAAATCTCGCCCGGCAATCCCCATCCATCAACTCCTCCTCCCGCTCCCCCTCCCTCCTACCCATCCTTCACACCCACTCAGGGACACCGTCCATTCATCCATCCATCCATCCATCTATCCATCCATCCAGTCATGTTTTAATTCGTCCCTTCCTTCCTTCCTTCCATCTAGCTATCTATTCATCCATCCATCCATCCATCTATCCATCCATCCAGTCATGTTTTAATTCGTCCCTTCCTTCCTTCCTTCCATCTAGCTATTTATTCATCCATCCATCCATCTATCTATCCCAAACTAGGCCTCCCTACTAACTCTCAACTCTAAATTTCCCTATCCATCACCCCCCTCCCCTGAAGAAAAACTATCCATTCACCTTAATCCACTCCTCCATCGCCAGCTCCGCCTCAAGGAATCCAAGAGACTCCATCAATCTCCCTTCCTTCCCTTTCTCCTCCCCTCCCTCCCCCTCCCCTCCATTAACCGCGGGTGGATCTCTATTCTTTTTCTTTACTCGTGCTCTGACTAAGTTCATTCTCTTTCTTCTCCTCTCTCCTCCCTCTATCTCTCCCCCTCTCCCCTCCTTCCCTCTCCCTCTCCCTCTATCTCTATCTCTCCCTCTCCCTCTCCCTCTCCCTCACCCTCTCTCCTCACCCTCTCCCTCAGCCCATACCCAAAGAAATCCACCGAGTCGCCATGAGTCACGATCCGTGAGCGTCCGTGGTGGTGGTGGCGGTGAGTCATGCTACCCCCTCCCCCACACTCTCTTCCCCCCGCCGCCGACCAGTCCATCGATTCCAACAACCCGCTCCCCCCCACCTACCCTACCCTACCCTACCCTACCCTACCCTCTACCCAAACCCCGGTCCTTCCATTCCATTTTTCCCCTCCCTGATATGCCTCTCCTCCTCTTCTCCTTCTTCTCTTCTTCCCCTTTCAATCCACTCCCCTCTTTCCGCTGTCTCTCGGTCTCACCAGTCCCTCTCTTATCTTCCCTCTCCCTATCATCCGCTTTACTTTAGACAGGTACCCACCCAATCCGGCATCGCCCTCATACCGCCTCCCTAGGAAAAGCTCGCCATGCACATTACAAAATGCATGACCATCGGCGTGCGCAAAATAAACAAATAATTATATAAATAAATAAATAAATAAATAAACAAATAAACGCCACCGTGCGCATACATCCATCATCCATCTGCGCAGAAAGGAAAGATGGTAGAGGGGAGATGGGGAAGGGAGAGAGGGAGTGGGGAAAGGAGAGAGGGAGAGGGGAAAAGGGAAAGGAGAGAGAGGGGAGAGAGGAGAGGGGATGGGGGAAAGGGGAGAGAGGAGAGGGGAGGGGGGAAAGGAGAGAGGGGAGAGGGGAGAGGAGAGAGGGTGGGAGGGGGGAAAGGAGGGAGAGGGAAAAGGAGAGATGAAGAGGGGAAAGAAGAGAGGGAAAGGGGGAATGGGGAAAAGGAGGGAGGGGAGGGGGAAAAGGAGAGAGGGGAGAGGATAGGGGAGAGATGGGGAGAGGGGAAAGGATAGCGGTGAGAGGAGAAAGGATAGACGGAGGAGTGAAAGAACATTCCAAATGGTAATAAACGGAGAGAGAAAGAATAAATGCTGATAATAAGGCAACGAAGAATTGAGGGAAGTGAAGGGAAACTGAGAATAAAGTAGGCAAGGGAGGAGAGAGAGAGATAGAAGAGGAGAGGAGAGGAGAGAGGAGGAAGGGAGAGGAGAGTAGAGAGGAGAGAGGGAGACGAGAGAAGAGGAGAGGAGAGAGGAGGAAGGGAGAGGAGAGGAGAGAGGAGGAAGGGAGAGGAGAGGAGAGAGGAAGAAGGGAGAAGAGAGGGGAGGAGGAGAAGAAAGGAGAGAGGAAGGAAGTGGAGAGGAGAGGAGAGAAGAAGGAGGAAGAGGAGAGGAGAGGAGAGGAGAGAGGAAGGGAGAGGAAGGGAGAGGAGAGGAGAGTTGAGGAGAGAGGAAGGGAGAGGAAGGGAGAGGAGAGGAGAGGAAGAAGGAAGAGGAGAGAGGAGGAAGGGAGAGAAGAGGAGTGAGCGAGAGAGAAACAGGATCGAGAAAGGAGAGGGGTGGGGGGGGGGGCCAGTATAGCCATCAGGTAGGGCAGAAGAGCAAGGGAGGAGGGGAGGAGGAATATGTGTGTGTGGAGGGGAGGGGTGGAGAAGGAGAACCT
Source organism: Penaeus japonicus (assembly GCA_017312705.2). Taxonomy (NCBI): domain Eukaryota; kingdom Metazoa; phylum Arthropoda; class Malacostraca; order Decapoda; family Penaeidae; genus Penaeus; species Penaeus japonicus. The sequence goes on from BOPN01001383.1 coordinate 54,804, forward strand.
TGACCCAGTTAGCTCTCCAGGAGTTTAAATCCGACCTGGCACAAACCGCGTCCTCATCACGGCCACTCGTTCGCGAATACGCCCCCCCCCCCCCTCCCGCCCGCCCGCCGGCCTCCACCTGTCATACATAAACCAGGGTCCACGTAATTGCATACCTTTTAAATTACGCGTTCAAAAATGCGCGCTTCCCCCAACAAACAAACAAACAAACATATTTTGTTTAATTACGTACGTATACGCTGACGGATAAACATTTGCAGCAGCTAAAAAAAAAAAATGTTATAATGCACCGACAATTTCATAAAGCCGTGTCCGCATTCGCAATGAAGCCTATATAATGTGACTGACATACAGACACACCCAGGGTTGAGAATAAAAGTCTATCTTCTACGCCCACCAAGCATCTACGACACACAAACATACATATAGACCAAAAAAAAACACCCACAGACAAATACATACATACACCCATACCGACGACAGAAACAAACAACACGCACACGCACACCCACACGCAAACCCACCCGCACACGCAAACCCACCCTCACACACAAACCCACTCTCACACGCAAACCCACCCGCACACACGCACACTCGGCCTTGGGAGACTAAATTCCCATCGGATCTCGGTCACTCGGTCGGGGTCTTTCACCTCCTTTAACTAAGTGCTTATCTCTCGCTGTTGCCACGGCGCGACATAGAAATAGAGGCAGAGGCAGAGAGGGAGAGAGATAGAGGGAGAGAAACAGTGGGAAAGAGGGAGAGTGAGAGAAGGACAAAGAGAGAGAAGAGGAGGAGAGGGAGATGAGAGGGAGAGGACAGGGAGAGAGGAGAAGAGGGGGAGAGATAGTGAGGGAAAAAGGGAGAAAGGAGGAGAGGGGGGAAAGTAGAAGATGGAGGGAGAGAGAGGAGATGAGAAGAGGTAGAGAGGGAGAGAGGGAGAGAGAGGAAGAAATGGAGAAAGGAGAGGAGGAGAGAAGGAGAAGTAGAGAGGAAAAGAGGAGAGAGGTAGAGAGGAGAGAGGAGAGGTAGGAAAGGAGAGGAAAATAGAAGGAGAGTGGGATAGAAGTAGAGAGAGGCAGGGAGGTAGAGAAAGAGAGGAAAGAAATTACATAAATATGAATATATACATAATATATATATATATATATATATATATATATATATATATATATATATATATATATATATATATATATACACAGTATGTATATGTATGTGTATATATATATATGTAAATGTATACAGAGAGAGAGAGAGAGAGAGAGAGAGAGAAAGAAAAAGGGAGAGGGAGAGAGGCAGGAGACACCAAAGCCAAAGCAATTTACTCGCATTCTTCCATGCCTCATTTTCTTCCCCATTACCTATACTCAACCGTGCATGCAACGTGCACATGGTGCCACGGGCGCAAGTGTAGGTGCTCGTTTGCGGCAAAGACGCTCGCCCGCTCACGTGTTCTTGCTCACGTCATTCCGCCCTGACGACAAGAACGGCCCAGCGCCAGGTGAGTACCTTCCCGTGTCGTAACATGTTCACGACATGCCAACATGCCCTACCCTCTACCCCTCTACCTTCAACCCCCTACCCCTATCCCTACCCCATTACCTTCAACCCCCTACCCCTACCCCTACTCCTACCCCTACCCCACTACCTTCGACCCCCTACCCCTACCCCACTACCTCCAACTCCCTCCCCTACCCTACCCCTACTCTTCAACCTTCAACCCCCTCCCCTACCCTACCCCTACCCCTACCACACTACCTTCAACCCCCAACCCCTACCCTACTACCTTCAACCCCCTACCCCAACCCCTACCCCTCTACCATCAATCCCCTTGCCCCCCCCACCCCCTTCCACCCCCTTCCCCCCCCCCCCGACTCGCCTCTCCCGCACCACTCCTTCAACAACAAAATCAGCCCATCAGCCCCTGCCTGGACCCACTGACCTCCACGTAATCGGCGTCTAGTTAAGCAATCGCTCATTAAAAACCGTTTAAAAACAATTGGCAGTACGAGGAACTCTGACGACTAAATTTAAACGACGTGGGATTACACAACAGGCTGACGACGACTGACAGACACAGTGACGGAGGGAAATCATACGAAGAGCAAGAGTGAAAGGCATAACAATGTGAATACCAAATAATAAAAGGTAAAAAAAAAATCAATACTAACAATAAAAAAGACAAACAAAACAAACAAAAAAAACGTAATTCCATTAAAAAAAAAACATATCACAAATAACAACAAATTACAAAAAAAAAAAAAATCAGAAGAAAAAAAAGGGTACAAACATCGAAACTAAATACGGCCTACGTGCTGTCGGAGGAGGAGGAGGAGGAGGGGGAGGAGGAGGAAGGGAGGGAGGAGGAGGAGGAGGAGGAGGAGGAGGAGGAGGAGGAGGGAGGAGGGATTCCCCAATTATACAGAACGAACCTCCCGCCGTTTCTCCTCCGCGGGTGGGAGACAAAAGAACCGCGAAGCCCTTTGGTCCGTGTGTCATTGTCTTCCCCTCGCCCGCCCGATCCCCGCTCAATCGAAGCAACAAAAAAAGATCTCGAGCAAAAGGTCTCTCAATGGAAAAGGAATGCAACTAATGAAAGTACTACGATAATAAAAATTAAAAAAAAATGTGGGGGGAAAAAAGAGACACACACACATGCAATATCTTAAGAGACTAAAGACGACCTAACGGAAGTCGGGTCAATGCGCTTGGGGTTTCTTTTCGTTCGCTGGTTCTCCTGCCTAGCTCGAGTCCCCCCCTTCGATATGTTCCGAATACGCCTGCGCGCCGTCCGATGAGATTAGCGGGTAATCATACTAGCCTCGATCTTATAATTGTGTAAAATGCTTCGCAAAGACCCCTCGTTCTCCCCCGACCCGACCCCTCGTTCTCCCCCAACCCTCCTACCTCTTCTCTCCCCTTTCTCATTACCCTCTCGCCATATTTTTTTTTTCTACTTTCTCTTACCCTCTCTCTCTCTTCTTCTTCTGCTTTGTACACCTCAATGGGCTGGTATCCTCCGGCCCTGAGTTGCGGCCTGCAACAAGGTCGTTGCAATGATCACTGGACACGGAAAACAAATAGCGCAATGGGCTAACACAGGAAAACCAAACGAGATCACCCCCACCCCCACCCCCACCCCAATCATGTTCCTAAGTCCCTTCAGAATACATGTTTTTTTTTCCAATTTGACCTTTTTCTTCGGCACAGTGCCTTTGCCATGTCAGGGCTCGCTTTTAGCCCTATCGCGTGTGTGTCTATAAGTCTGTCAATTTCTTTGTCTCTGTCTGTCTGTCTGTTTGTCTTTCTTTCTGCCTGCTTATGCCTGCCTGCCTGCCTGCCTGTCAGAACCCTAGCCAACTCATCAACCTACCTACCTACCTACCCACCTAGTTTTCCTCAACCTCAACCTCGCCAAGCCTTCTTCCGACCTAACAAAAAAAAGAGGAAAAAGGAGAAAGAGGACAAAAAAAAAAAAAAAAAAAAAAGACGTTCACCTTTTCCTTTTCCCGTCGCCT
>BOPN01001383.1:65824-73324 GCA_017312705.2 Penaeus japonicus
GGTCACCTCCCACTTACTGTGCGCGTCCCCCAACACATTTGACTCCCCACCCCCTTCCCCTTCCCCCAAACTCCCCTCCCTCCCCTCTGGCAACCCTTTAAATCTCCCTCCCCTCCCCTTCCCCTTCCCCTTCCCCTCCTACACCTCCACCTCCTCTCCCTCTCCCCTCCCAATCACCCCCTCTCACACCTTAAACACCCCCCCCCCTTCCTCCACCTCCACCTCCCCATTCCCCCTTCCCCTCCCCTCCTCTCCCCCATCCCCTTCAACCCCTCCCCCTCCTTTCCCTCCCAATCACCCCCTCTCACACCTTTAACACCATCCCTCCTTCCTCCACCCCACACCCCCATCCCTATCCCCCACACCCCCACCCCTATCCCCCCCCCCCTATCCCTCCCTTCTCGCCTCCCTAAGGTCGTTCGGACAATCAATACCGTCACACTTACTATGCCCACAGCTGATCCGGCCAGCTCCGGTTCTCACGCTTACCTGGAAACAAGAAAATATAAAGGCGTCTTTAGTAAGCGGAGGGAGTTACGAGCGGTGAGTGCACTTTGGTGTATTTTTTTTTTTTTTTACTTATTCATTTATTTAATCATTTATCTTTTTATTTTGTTATATCTATTCTTATCTATGTATTTTTCATTAGGTTGTATATGATTATGAGTATATATGCATTGTTTTTTTTTTTTTTTTTTTTTTTACTTATTCATTTATTTACTTTTTTATTTATCAAATATTCTTTTCATTTTGTTGTATCTATTTTTACCTAGGGACTTATCTTTAAGTAGTGTATGACTATGAGTATAAATGCATTGTTTAGTGTACTTTCTTTTCTTTTTTTACTTATTCATTGATTTACTTTTTTATCTATTGAATATTCTTTTTATTTTGTTATATATATTTTTATCTATGTATTTTTCATTAAGTTGTATATGACTATGAGTATAAATGCATTGTTTAGTGCATTTTTTCTTCTTTTTTTACTTATTCATTTATTTGATTATTTATCTACTGAATATTCTTTTTATTTTGTTATATATATATATATTTTCATCTATGTATTTATCATTAAGTAGTATATGATTATGAGTATAAATGCATTGTTTATATACATACGCAATATAAACATAAATAACATCTATATATACATACATACATACATACTGTACATACATACATAATAAAAAAACAAATAATATATAATAATATACATATCTATATCTGTACATATCTACATATCTACATATTTACCAACCAACCAACCAACCAATGTTTACAAACGAAGGAAGAAAAATGAAAAAAAAAAACTCATCTCACTACACTTGGCACCGCTCCCTCTCCACGCCCCCCCCCCCCATTACCCCGAAAGCAACAGTGCCACAATGCCATGTCGTCACGTGTCGGAAATAAGTGTAAACATGGTGGGGGGGATGGGGGGGAGGTAGAAAGGGGAATATGTGACATTTTGAAAGGGGGTGAGGGTCATTTGAACACCTCAATAAATCAAATAATCACAAGGCTAAAAATAATAATGTTAATGATAATGATGATGATGATAATGATAATAATAACAATAATAATGATAATGATAATAATAATAATAATAATAAAATAATAATAATAATAATAATAATAATAATAATAATAATAATAATAATGATTATGATAATAATAATAATAATAATAATAATAATAAATAAATAAAACAAAGCACGAAAACCCATAGCGATAACGATAGCAAAGCAGTGCCGGAGAAATGAGTGCCATAGACCGGATTCAAATGCCAACCAAGCATACATACATACGACTTAGCGTGGTGAGCAGGGCAGGTCCTGTGCCGGGGAGAATGACAAGAACTAAAAGACATGAGCATCAGTGACAAAGGGCAATACGCCTTTGTTGTGACGGGAGTGAGACGTGACAGTCAGACAGAACGCTTCTTGACTTCAGTGCCAATATTGTTTGTTTGTTTTTTGTTTTGTTTTTTGCATTGTGGTCAACAATAACAACAATAACATCACGCATTTACGCTCAGCAGATTAAAAAGAGGATGGGAGCGAAAGAGGAGGAGGAGGAGGAGGAGGAGGAGGAGGAGGAGGAGGAGGAGGAGTAGAGGAGGAGGAGGAGGAGGAGGAGGAGGAGGGAGGAGGGAGGAAGAGAGAGAGAGAGAGAGAGAGAGAGAGAGAGAGAGAGAGAGAGAGAGAGAGAGAGAGAGAGAGAGAGAGAGAGAGAGAGAGAGAGAGAGAGAGAGAGAGAGAGAGAGGCAGGGGGGGGGGGGGGAGAGAGAGAGAGAGAGAGAGAGAGAGAGAGAGAGAGAGAGAGAGAGAGAGAGAGAGAGAGAGAGAGAGAGAGAGAGAGAGAGAGGAGAGAGAGAGAGAGGAGAGGGAGAGAGAGAGAGAGAGAGAGAGAGAGAGAGAGAGAGAGAGAGAGAGAGAGAGAGAGAGAGAGAGAGAGAGAGAGAGAGAGAGAGAGAGAGAGAGAGAGAGAGAGAGAGAGAGAGAGAGAGAGAGAGAGAGAGAGAGAGAGAGAGAAAAAAGAGAGAGAGAGAGAGAGAGAGAGAGAGAGAGAGAGAGAGAGAGAGAGAGAGAGAGAGAGAGAGAGAGAGAGAGAGAGAGAGAGAGAGAGAGAGAGAGAAAAAAAGAGAGAGAGAGAGAGAGAGAGAGAGAGAGAGAGAGAGAGAGAGAGAGAGAGAGAGAGAGAGAGAGAGAGAGAGAGAGAGAGAGAGAGAGAGAGAGAGAGGTCAGGAGAAAGGTTGCAAAGGAGAAAGACATCGACATCCAAGAGGCCTTAAAACTTTCCCTCAGGTACATTGCCAAAGTTCCGTAACGGGCCTTAAATCTCCCTGGGTGGTAGGGGACGAGAGGGAGGGGGGAGAGGGAGGGAGGGAGGGAGGGAGGGAGGGAGGGAGGGAGGGAGGGAGGGAGGGAGGGGGGAGGGAGAGGGGGGGGGGAAGGGAGAGGGAGGGGGGAAGGAGAGGGAGGGAGGGGGGAAGGAGAGGGAGGGAGGAAGGGAGGGAGGGAAGGAGGGAGAGGGAAGGAGGGAGAGGGAGGGAGTGGGAGGGATTGGAAGAGGAGGGGATGAGGAATGGAGGAGGGTAGGCAGGATATGGGAAAGGGATAATGAAGGAGGGAGAAAGGAGGAAGGGTAAGAAGAGAGAGAAGAGAGAGAAGAGAGAGAAGAGAGAGAAGAGGGGGAGAGAGGGAAGAGAAGGTAGAAGATAAGAGGGAAGGGGAGGGGAGAATAACCGAGGGAAGGGGAAAAGTAAAGGCGAATGAAGGGGGCCGGGAAGGGAGGGTGAGAGGAAGGGAGGGTGAGAGGAAGGGAGGGTGAGAGGAGGGAAGGGGAAGACAGTGTGTGTGTGGAGGGGTGGGGTGGGGGGTGGGGGGTGTGATTCCATAGCCCCGCCAGGGTAATTTTCATACCTCGGCCTCCCTGACCTTTGGCCCGAACCTAAATTTGTTCCGCCGTCAGTTAATTAGCATATTCTGTTCTAATCGCAAGCCGCATTAGAGAAACATATGGGAGCAGCTTATTAGCAATTACGACTTTATTTGGCCCCGGGATCGGCGAGTGCGCGCAATGTTTCGCTTTTAAGCTGCAGGACGGCGAGCCTGCAACATTAGTGATCAACCATCGGGTCGTTATCGGTCAAATCATTCAGTTTTACACAGTAATCTACCGAGTATCCCTCATTAACTACCAAAGCCATTAATAAAGGAATAGGGCCCTGGCCTGCGTCCTAAAAATACCACCGCAAGAGCAAAGCGTGAATTTTTTTCCAATCAATCACGAGCCACCAATCACCCCAATCGAACAATCCCCGGGTCGCCAGTTGCCAGTTGCCAGTTTGCCATGCACGGCCTCGGAGCCGGATGCACCTAACCCGCCGCGACCAACACAGAATAAGAGTCGCACACAACAGAACCCAGACCAACAGTCATGAGCAACAGTCACACACAACAGAATAATGACCAGCCCACTACAACAGAACCAAGACCAACAGTCATTAACAACAGTCACACATAACAGAACAAAGATCGGCCCACTACAACAGACCCGAGACCAACAGTCATGAACAACAGCCACACACAACAGAACAAAGATCGGCCCACTACAACAGAACCAAGACCAACAGTCATGAACAACAGCCACACACAACAGAACAAAGATCAGCCCACTACAACAGAACCGAAACCAACAGTCATGAACAAGTCACACACAACAGAACAAAGCTACATACAACAGACCCAAGACCAAGTCACACATAACAGAACAAAGATCAACAGCACCACACAACACAACAGAACCAAGAGAAACAGCCATGAACAACAACCACACACAACAGAACATGCCAACAGCCTCCTACGACAACAGACCCGAGCCCAACACTCCCCCAGCAGGCCCGGGACCAAGCCTCCCTCCCGCAGGAGACCGAGCAGCGCGTGTTTGCAGATTCCAGGTAATAATGAGCCCCAGCGCCGCCTCCCTCCTCCGCGTCCTGTGGGGGAGATGCTGAACGAAGCTCTCGAGAACGATATTCGGGAAGCGGGTTGTTCTTTTTCCTGGTTTGTTGACACCGACGAGGCGAGTTGCCAGCGCGAGTGGCATCGCATCATGCACGAGGCACTTCTTAAAGGCAGGGTTAATGTCGTCGTTGTTATTGTTTTTTTTTTCTTGTTTTTTTTTCTTCTTTTTTTGTATTTACGGTTAGTCATCCCTCCACAGCTGTTGGCGGCTGCTGACTTTGACTTGAGTCGCCCCCGGGGGAACCGCGTCGGGTTTAGGGGGGCGGGGCGGAGGAGGGGGAGGAGGAGGGGAGAAGCTCAGGTACGGGTTGTGAGCAAGGCAAGGCAGGGCAGCCCAACAAAGACCGAGGGAGAGAAGCGTGAGCCGTTAACACACGGTAGAACGACACGTGTTCACGCCACGGCGCTTCTAAGAATAATAATGACGACGACGGTGGTGGTGGTGATGCAGATGAGCTCCATCACGAGGCGAGGCTGGGCGAGTCAGGCGGTGAAGGAGGAAAGACGATCAGCGGTCGGCGGTGTACCTTGGCTCGGTGTGTGAGAGTGTGTGTGTGTGTGACGTCACCACAACACCCGGAACACTGCTCTCACACGCCACCACAAGTGCTCATCACGTCCGTACACGTGCGCCCGAGCGCTGCTTTGTCTCGCTCGCGATGTTTTTGCCTCCTTGCGTGACAAACAGATCCCCCGAGAGGATTTTCACGACGAGTGACACAAGGAGGGAGGGGAGGGAAGGGAGGGAGGGCACACCGCTAATATCTTTATCCAAGCTCCATTGTCAGCGCGAACGAGGTCACGGCTACAGCCAAGTTCGAGGCCGTCGGAGGCTCAGGTCCTCCTGGCTCAGTACCCACGGCGACCGCCCTGCCCTACCCTCTCTCTGTCCGCGCCCTCTGATCCTGCGCCGCAAAGCCTCCCTCCCTCCCTCCCTCTCTCCCTTCCCTCCCTCCCGACTTGAAGGATGCTGCAGCGCGTAGAACCTCTCGGCATATTCAAACGAGAAAATGCTCCCGTGAAGCAAGAGATGTTAATGCTGGGAACATTCCCATCGTAACTCCGACTCTCATGCGCAGTGAGAGCCTACGAGCGGGCCGGAGGGGGGGGGGGGGTTAGGGGTGTCAAACAGCTGACTGCCACCACTCTGTCGTATCTACGCGTCTGTGTGTATGCGATACATGGGAGGGAACAGGGAGAAGAGGAGAAGTATGAACAACCAGCGACAATACGAAGACGAAAGGATAGTAACAGAGAAGCAGATGGTATGGAGTGAGGCGGAAGACCGGACGGACGGACGGACGGACGGACGGTAAGGCAAAACAAATAACCTTGGCGACTAGATGACCTGCCCTACAACTCATGAAAAACACTAACAACCCGTCGCCAAAATAATGGTAATAATAATAATAATAATAATAATAATAATAATAATAATAATAATAATAATAATAATAATAATAATAATAACAACAATAATAATAACAACAATAATAATAACAACAACAACTCACCGATACATTACATTTTACCCTTTCACTGCCGTGCTAACATCACAGACGGCGAAGGGAAAGTGACTGACAATGGACAGCAGTGAATAACGTACTTTGCGTGGAGTCGAGGTGACGTCAGGGGTGAAGGTGAAACTGTCACTGCAGAGCGAAGGGAAGGGAGGGGAGGAGGCCAGTGAAACAACAACAACAGCGATGATAATAAAAGACGCGAACACTGGTAATGGGCTCGTCAATGGTATTGTCTTCTGGATACGGAAAGTTGGTTAGAGTGATAGATAGATAGATAGATAGATAAACTGATAGATAGATAGATAAACTGATAGATAGATAGATAAACCGATAGATAGATGGTTAAGATAGAAATAAAATCAACACAAAGGAGTGGCTATGTGAGATCTCAATCAGTCGGTATCTGCGGTTATTGCACTAAGGCCATGAGACATTCCCCTGCCTCCTGCCTCCCTCCTCCTTCCCTCCCCCACCCACCACTCTCTCCCTCCTCCCTCCCTCCATCCTTCCTTCCCTCCCCCACCTACCACTCTCTCCCTCCCTCCCTCCTCCTTCCCTCCCCCACCCACCACTCTCTCCCTCCCTCTCCCCATCCTTCCCTCCTCCCTCCTTCCCTCTCCCATCACACTCTCCTCCCTCTCTCCCTCCCCCATCCACCACTCTCCCCCTTCTCCCTCCTCCCTCCTTCCCTCTCCCACCACACTCTCCTTCCTCCCTCCTCCAACCTCCTTCCATCCTCCATCTTCCCCTCTCCCTCCCTCCCTCCCACTCTCATTCTCCCCATTCCCCTATCCTATCCTATCCTATCCTATCCTATCTCTCTCTCTAATCACCCACCACCCATATCATTCCAAGCACGAATTCCACTTCCACCCCCCACCTCCCACCCCCAAACCCCAAACCCCCCAACCCCCCAACCCATTTCGAACCAAAAGTCCCTCCATTCGCTGCACAACCTTAACCACCTCTCCACCCCTCCATTCCTCCACTCCTCCACCCTTCCACTCCTCCAACCCTCCACTCCTCCACCCTTCCACTCCTCCACTCCTCCACCCCCCCCACCCCTCCACCCCACCTAACCTACCCACCCTCCCACACTCCTTCCCTTCGCCCCCATCAAGCGTGAAAGCGAGGAAAACAACCCTCTCGATGGATGGATGAAAACGTCACCCGCGCCGCCGTCATCATCCAGAACAAGGCGCCCAGAGATAACGAGGGGTGAGGGGGTTGGGGGTGGGGGGGTGGAGGTGGGGGTGGGGGGGATCAAGCCTCCTGAATGCAACAATTCCATTCCATAGTAAGTTAGTTCGGCGTAAAGGTCGACGTTTGATGGAAAAGTGTTGAAGGGGGAGGCTGTATAGACGTATAAATATAGAGGGAAGGGGAGAGGGAGATAAAGACAGACATAAAGACACAGAGAAACACACACATATATACACATAGACACA
>BOPN01001383.1:88324-103234 GCA_017312705.2 Penaeus japonicus
ACCACCAGCCATCAACCTCTCCCAGTCAACCAACATTATAGTGTCTTTTTACAAACCTTATCGCTGGTTGGTGAACAGCTGAACAACTCACCTGTAAACAGAAAAATTATATACATTATTACTGATGCTCATAACCCAAAATTTGTATTACTATCATAAAAATAATATCAAAAGAATTATAAAAATAATAATGACAAAAGTATTATTAATATCAATAATCATATCACCATCAACAACCTATGGTAATGATGACACTAATGATGTTAGTAATAGTAATAATAATAATAATAATAATAATAATAACAATAATAATAATAATAATAACTTAATAACTACAATAATAATAATGATAATGATAATAATAACAATAATAATAATGGTAATAATAGTAACATCAATAAAAATAATAATAATAATAATAATATTAATAATAATAATAACAATAACGGTAATGATAATAACAACAAAAACAATAATAACATCATCAACATCAACCCCCAATACCAATAACAGCAACAATATCAATAACAACAATAACACTAATAACAGCAAGAATAATACTAATAATAACATCACAACCACTACCACAAATAACAAGTGAGCAAGTTAGCCCCGGGTGTCGTGTTGGTTCCCCGCCCATTCCTGCTGTTGGGCAAGAGGTCATTCTCTCACGGAACCCCATTCCCGTTACCGCGGCCTCCCTGCGCCCTTTCGGATGAACTCTGATGACGTTGGGCCGGGTTGCAGGATGGTATTGCTCTCTGTCTGTCTGTCTGTCTGTCTGTCTGTCTGTCTGTCTGTCTGTCTGTCTGTCTGTCTGTCTGTCTGTCTGTCTGTCTGTCTGTCTGTCTGTCTGTCTGTCTGTCTGTCTGCCCGTCTCTGTTTGTCAGCCAGCCTGCCTCTCTTTCTCTCTTTCTCTTTCCCTGTCTCTGTTTCTGTCTGTCTCTCCCTTAATTTCTTTCTCTTTCACTCTCTCTTTCTCTTTCTCTTTCTCTCCCTCTTCCTCCTTCTTCCTCCCTCTCCCTCTCCCTCTCTCTCTCTTCACCCCCCCAATCCCCCACCATTTGTGTCCCGTCCCACACAACTCTTTAAACACGACCGATTCGAACCGCCCCGTTATCAATACAATCTTCCCCGCCGATCAATCCTTCTCTCTCTCTCTCTCTCTCTCGCTCTTCCCGCGACCCCTTCCTTCCACTTCCTTCGTGCTTTCGCCTTTATCGCCTCCCTTGCTCTCGACCCTCGCCTTTATCACCGTCTTCCTTTACTTCCCGTTCTTACTGGTTCATTTTTTCTCAAGCTTTTTCTCCTCGATTCCACGTGTTGAGGTATTTGTTTGCTTTTGCTATTCGTGTTATGATTTTTCGGTTTTGTTTTCATTTGTCGATTTCATACTCTTGTGTCTGTCTGTCTGTCTGTCTTCTCTTTATGTCTGTCTGTCTGTGTGTCTGCTTGCTTACCTGTCTGTCTGTCTGTCTGTCTGTCTGTCTGTCTGTCTGTCTGTCTGTCTGCCTGCCTGTCTGCCTGCCTGCCTGCCTGCCTGCCTGCCTGCCTGCCTGCCTGCCTGCCTGCCTGCCTGCCTGCCTGCCTGCCTGCCTGCCTGGCCTGCCTGCCTGCATACCTACCTACCTGCCTCTCACATTCTTCCCACCTCCCTTCCTTTCTCCCATCTGTTCACACCGACATCCCAAAATCAATAATAACTCACCTGGCCTCCCCTTTCTTCGCGAACGCCCCCCCCCCCCCACACCCCATCGCTCTCCAAGTTTCCCGAATCTTTCCCTTTAAACTTTCCCCTAATAAGTCTTCCTCCCGCTTCCTTATTAACCCACTGCCCTCCATCCATCCGACCGACCGACCGACCCCAACGCCGCGCCTCACTAAACTCCCGAAATACACACTCTGTGTCTATATGTCTCTCTGTGTCTGTGTCTGTGTCTGTGTTTGCGTCTGTATGTCTGTGTCTGCGCATCTCTGTCTCTCTCTCTCACTCTCTCTCTCTCTCCGTGTCTGTCCGTTTCTCTCTGTATTTGTGTGTCTGTCGCTGTAACTCAGTCTCTGTGTCATTGCGTCATTATGTCTGTGTCTGTCTCTCTCTCTCTGCATGTCTCTCTCTCTATCTTCCTCCCTCTTCCTTTCCCTCTCCCTCTCCCTCTCCCTCTCCCTCTCCCTCTCCCTCTCCCTCTCCCTCTCCCTCTCCCTCTCCCTCTCGCTGTCGTCCCCAGGGTCACGCAGAACGAGAGCGAGGTCGAGAGGGGAGGGGGAGGAGGGGGAGTGGGGGGAGGAGGGCGAGCTTCGGGAGCGGTCGGGTCGGGTCGGGTCAATAACGTGCTCGCTCCCTTCTCGTCCAGTAGCCCTCCTCCTTCGGCGTGACCGGCCGTCGAGCCCGTCGCAGCTGCTGTGGCTCCGTGATGGCACTGCTGGCACTGTTGGCACTGTTGGCTATTTTGCTGCTGCCGTTACAATTCTCGCGTTTGCTGTTGATGTTGATGTCGCGGTACCCTTCTCCCGTTACACGATGACGATGACGATGTTATGACGATGATGATGATGATGATGATGATGATGATGATGATGATGATGATGATGATGATGATGACGACGATGATAAGGAGGAGCAGGAAGAAGAAGAAGAGGAGAAAGAAGAACGAAAAAAAAATCCCCCCATGAAAAAAAAGTGCGAAAATAATCCTTCGTCAATCAACTTCTCTCTCCTTTCGCAATCCACATTTTTGCCCGCGGTGACGATGGAATCTCCTTATCCACCTTTACCCAGACCCTCTCCTATCCCTCTCACCCTCACCCTCTCCCTCACTCTCACCCTCACCCTCTCCTATCACTCTCACCCTTACCCTCTCCCTCACCCTCTCCTATCACCCTCCCCCTTACCCTCACCCTCACCCTCACCCTCACCCTCACCTTTACCCTCACCCCACCCTTAACCTTCATCCTTCACCCTCCCTTTCCCTCTCCCATCCGTCCCTACCCCTACCCATACCCCTACCCCTACCCCTACCCCTATCCCTGTCTCCCTCCCCCTCCCCCTCTCCTCCCCCACCCTCACTCCACCCCTACCCCTACCCCTCTCCCACCCGTCCCTACCCCTCTCCCACCCGTCCCTACCCCTACCCCTACCCCTACCCCTCTCCTCTCGCCGCCCTCCTCCACCCCTACCCCTACCCCTACCCCTACCCTCACTCCACCCCTACCCTCACTCCTCCCCTACCCCCACCCCCACCCCCACGCCCCCTAAACACCGCGATTCTAACACACCATCGCACGCCACGCGCCGATCCGTCCTGATACCATGCCAGCCCGTATGCATGCCACCAGACAACACCAACATCGATTATGATGGTGGTGATGGTAGTGGTGATGGTGGTGGTGATGGTGATGATGACGATGGTGGTAGTAAGGGTATTGTTATTATTGTTTTTGTCATTGATGGTGGTGGTAATGATCAAAGAATCAAAGAATCAAAGAACCAAAGAATGAGAGAGAGAAATAGAATGAGTGAGAGAGAGAGAGAAAAGACACAACAAACGACACACGTCCAAATGACTCACACGCACAAAGATAATGCGTCATCAAACGTGCCTTCAAATCTTTAAAAAAAAAGTTACCAGATACGACCCCCGACCCCCCCCCCCCCTCCAGCTTATCAAAGCCAAAGACGACCACGTCACCAAGAAGTCGTGCTAGCACCCCTGCCGACGACCCGCGCTCTAATCTCCGACGCGCGCGCGCACACACACACACACACACACACACACACACACACACACACACACACACACACACACACACACACACACACATCCACACACACACACACACATCCACACACACACGCACAAACACACACACACGCACACACACACACACACAGCGCCTCCTCTCCCGCTAAACAGGTTGTTATTGTCAGGCGGGCCGGGCTGTCCCATGCGTGCGCGAAAGTAGGGCCTGGCTTAGGTCATCTGGGGTTGAGCTGGGTCATACTTTCGGTCGAGTCAAGGCCGTTGGAGAGACATTGTGGGGAAAGGGTGAGAAAGAGTGAGAGAGGATGAATAGGGTGAGAAAGAGTGAGAGAGGATGAAAAGGGAAAGAAAGAGTGGTTATAAGGAAGAATAAAAATGAGGAAAGACTGAGGAGAGTGAAGAAAGGGAGAGAAAGAGGGAGAAGGGGAGAGATTGAAAGAGTGAGGAAAGGATGAGCAAGAGCAATCAAGGGAGAAAAAGAATGAAGAAGGGGTGAGACGGGGAGGGAAAGAGGGAGAGAGAGGATTGAAAGAAAGGGTGAGAAAGGGAGATAAAAATTGAGAAAAGGAGAGTGAGAGGAAAGGTGAGAGAGAGAAAGGGGAAAAAGGGTGAAAAAAGGAAGAAAAGGTGTGAGAAAACAAACACAAGCAGAACAAAATAGGAGGGAAAGGGGAGAGGGAGTAGGGGAGAGGGGAGAGGGGAAAGGGGAGGGGAGAGAGGGAGGGGAGAGAGAGGAGAGAGGGGAGGGGGGTCGAAATTAATCCACGCCAACGGTCAGCCGGAGGACACTCGGTCGGATCAGCGGCGGCCATTCCAATGATTGAGTAGACGCCAGCGATATTGTTATTTAAACGGACACTGACCCACTCGACCCACCAATCGACCGACCGACGACCGACCGACAGACCCGACCGACAGACCTTCAGACAGACAGACAGACCGCCCAACTCGCCACTGTCCAAGCCGGAGATCGATGCATGCCAATACAACAGCCTATTCAGTCAGTCCCCACCTCTTCCTTCGCCCTAAAGACCCCTCACATTCTATTCCTCCACGCCCGTCTTCTGAACCCCTACACCCCTTCGCCCTAAAGACCCCTCACGTTCTATACGTCCACCCCCATCTCCCGAATCCCTACACCCCTCACATTCTATTCGTCCACGCCCGTCTCCCGAATCCCTACACCCCTCACATTCTGTTCGTCCACGCCCGTCTTCTGAATCCCTACACCCCTCACATTCTGTTCGTCCACGCCCGTCTTCTGAACCCCTACACCCCTTCGCCCTAAAGACCCCTCACATTCTATTCGTCCACGCCCGTCTTCTGAACCCCAACACCCCCCTCTCCCCTCCCCCTCTCCCCCCCAACCCTCTAGCTAGCTGCAATGCTTCCTGTCTATTTTCCACACAAGGAATTCCCTGGCGCGCCGGCCTAAACAGGTTTGCTTGGGAACCAGAACAAAGGATTATCTTCTTCTTTGCGTTTGCTTGTTCGTCCCAAGACACGCGGACGAGTTCTGTCGTTATAAAACATGTTCATCCGCTTACAAAAGGGGGGAGGGGGATGGGTGGATGTATAATAAATGACAACAACACCACCAACAATAACAACAACAATAATGGATGGCAAAAAAAGCCGTATTGATAATATGCCAGAAAACCCCACTGAATAGATTTATTTGGAAATGAGACCGTGACTCATTGTCAAATAGATAAGATTCTTTAATCTGTTATGACTTTTCAGATTTGCTTTACAATTCCTCATGCTTAAGCCAAAAATACATTTATTACACGCGCTTACTGTTAATTTATATTTGCAGATAATACGAACCCTAATGTGTATCGTGTTTTGCTTTTTTTCTGGCAACAATAACAACAATAATCATAAAACAAAAGATCATAAACGACACCGATTATCCATGCCAAGAACGACAATAACGACGTGTGAACGCTCGAAACATTACCTTCCCCCCCTCCCTCCCTCCCCCAATCCTCCTCACCCCCAAACCTTCTTCCCTCTCCCTTCCCCCCACCCCCTCCCTCTCTATACCCAACCCGTGACCCCAACCCAACCCCCTCTACACACCACCACCCTTACCACCCCTACATACCCATCCCACCAATCTGTGCCTCCCCCCCACACCCCCTAATCCCCCTGACCCTCTACCCCCTCCCCCCAGTCGCCCATCCGGCCTTGGAAGGTCACGGAGGAGCCGAGCCGCCTCTCGCCCGGGTTCCGGCGGCCGCGTCGTAAAACGATCACTCGTTTATTTACAACAACAACCTGGGCCTACTCCCTCTTCTCTCGTCAATTGTCTTCATCTTCTCTTCCTCTTCTCTTCATCTTCTCTTCCTCTTCTCTTCCTTTCTTTATCTTCTCTTCCTTTCTTTATCTTCTCTTCCTTTCTTTATCTTCTCTTCCTTTCTTTATCTTCTCTTCTCTTCTCTTCTCTTCCTCTTCTCTCCCTATCTTTATCTTCTCTTCCTTTTCCTTTTCCTTTTCCTGTTCCTTTTCCTTTTCCTTCTTTCTTTGCGTGGACGTAGGCACACGCTCGTCTCTCCGGGGTGGGGGTATGGCAGTCATGAGGGTGATAGTTGGGGGGTCGAAAGGGAGGTAGGGGGAGGTAGGGGGGAGGTGGGAGTGACGTGAGGGAAAGGTATTTGATGGTGAGGATAGTGACTCCGGCAATGGGGTGGGGGGGTAGGGGGTTAAGGAATCTGATGGTGACGACAGTGACGGTGGTGATGGTCGTGTCGAAGCTGTTATTGTTGTTGTTTCTTGTAGTGGGGCGATTTCTTTTATAAGGGGAAGGGGCTACTGCGTCTTCGATAGTCGTCGTTGTTATACGGTCGCTCCTATCTGTCGTTGTTTGAATGTGAATATTTTATCGCTTTTTTATTTTTTTCAGTTTTTTTTTTTTTGCTCGTCTGAGTGATTATACTTATCGTTGCCTCGGTTTGTGGTTATTCGTCGTCGTCGTCATTTCCGCTGCCGTTACAGCTGTCTGATCTTTTTTTTTCTTTTCTTTTTTTCTTCCCTAGACTATTTTCTGTCTGGCTTTGTTAATGTCCGTCCGTCCGTCCGTCCGTCCGAGGAGTGTCTTTCGTTATCGCTCTCTTCGATGCGGTTCCTTCCGTTAGCGGCGAGTGTGTAACGCGAGTCGCCGTCAGAGGAATTCACGAAAGAAACGAGAAGAATGCACACGCACACGCACACGCACACGCACACGCACACGCACACGCACACGCACACGCACACACACACACACACACACACACACACACACACACACACACACACACACACACACACACACACACACACACACACACGTGGGACGAAAACTCACGCAATAAAAGGAACGAGAGGAATTCGCACGTGAGACGAAAACACAGTCGCAGAATCTTACAATCTCGAGAAAACTTCCTCCGCGTGCGTGGCCATAACCTGTCCCCAGACGCATCTCAAAATAAGAAAGACAAAAGAAGAAGAAAAGAAAAACAAAAGGTACTTTATTCGCCTCTCTCTCTCTCTCTCTCTCTCTCTCTCTCTCTCTCTCTCTCTCTCTCTCTCTCTCTCTCTCTCTCTCTCTCTCTCTCTCTCTCTCTCTCTCCTTTCCCCTTCGCTCTTCGCTCTTCCCTTCTTTCCCTGCTTGCCCTCGCCTTCTTGCTCTTCCCTTTACGACGCCTCTCTCTTTGTCCTTTCCCCTTCCCCTTTGTTCTCGTTTCCTTCTTCCCCTTCGTCTTCTTGTTCTTCCATTTACGCCTCTCTCTCTCTTTACCTTTTCTCCTTCCCCCTTGCCCTCGCCTTCGTCTTCCCTCTCACCTACGCCTTCCTCTCCCCCCCTCCCTCCTCCTTACCTTAGCCCTCGCTTCCCCCCCCTTCCCCTTCTCCTTCCCCTTCCCCTCCCCTCCCCTTCCCCTTCCCCTTCCCCTACCCCTTCCCCTTCCCCTTACACCATGCCCTCGATTCCCTCTCCCTCACCTCTCCTTCCCCTTATCCTTCCCCGTGTCCCGACAGCTCCCGCGAAGTCCCAACGCGGGACGTCCTGCCACAGGAAATCGATAATGGGTATTGTACCACACACTGGCCATGGTTGCCCTCGCGAGCCTCGTTGCCCTGACAACGCTAATGGTAATGTTGTCTTACTCTTCCACTGTATGTGCGGATGTATACATGCATGTGTACGTATGTATACTATATGTATATATGTGGGTGGGGGGGGGATATGTACATAAACATGTACGTTTGAGTTAAATGCAACCCAACACGCACTTAGGCGCACACACACGAACACACACACACACACACACACACACACACACACACACACACACACACACACACACACACACACACACACACACACACACACAACCAAATGTGCGTCCGCCTCCGCCTCGCCATTTGTACCTGCCGGCAGACAAATCTAGACCCAGATACAAATCCCGAGCAAGATATCAAATTCCAAAACCGGAAGCGTGCCGCGGTCCCCCCCCCCTCACTCTCTCTCCCCTCTCCCCTCTCCCCCCTCCTCTCTCCCCTCTCCCTCCCACATCCCCTCACCTACAGGAACAGAGGAGGAGGAGGAGGAGGAGGAAGAGGAGGAGGAGGAGGAGGGGAAGGAGGGGAAGGAGGAGGAGGGGAAGGAGGATGGAGGAGGAGTAGACGAAAAAGGAGGAGGAGGAGGAGGAGGAGGAGGAGGAGGAGGAGGAGGAGGAGGAGGGGAAGGAGGAGGAGGGGAAGGAGGAGGAGGGGAAGGAGGGAGGGAGGGAGGGAGGGAGGAGGAGGAAGAGAAGGAGGCCCCACAAAAAGCAAAGTGCTAGCTTGCGGCGCGTCTGTGGGAAGGAGGGGGGCGACACTGAGCTGGCAGAGGGGGCGATGAGGTGGCATAAGTTGGAGGATTAATGAAGGCGATGATTGAGGAGAGGGAGAAGGGGGAGGGAGAGGAGAGGTAGAAGGGGGAGGGAGAGGAGAGGTAGAAGGGGGAGGGGGAGGAGAGGGAGAAGGGGGAGGGGGAAGAGAGGGAGAAGGGGGAGGGGGAAGAGAGGGGGAAGACACAGGGAAGGGGGGGAAGAGAGAGGAACAGATGGGGACGGGGACGGGGAGGAAGAGGAGGAGGAGGAGATGGAGGAGGAAGAAGAAGAGGAGGAGGAGGGGATGGAGGAGATAGAGGAGGAAGAAGAGGAGGAGGACGTGGATATGGAGGAGATGGAGCAGAAAGAAGAGGAGGAGGAGGAGGACGTGGAGATGGAGGAGATAGAGGAGGAGGAAAAGGAGAGGAAGTAGGGAAGAGGAGGAAGGGGAGGAAGGGGAGGAAGGGAAGAAGGAAAGAAGAAAAGTAAAAAAAAAGTAAAAAGGGGGAAACAACAGAAGGAGAAAGAAGGTAGGAAGGAAGGAGATGGAAGAAGAAAGGGGAGGAAAGAAGGGGAAAAAAAAAGAAAATTAAGAATAACAAGAAAAGGGAAAGAGGCAAAAATTAGGAAGCCAAAAAGAATGCAGCTGACGTGGGAGGAGGAGGAGGAGGGGGGGGGGAGGGGAGGCACCGCACACAGAGGTCGGGGTCAGGTCAGATGAACAAAAACCCATTAATACGAAAAGAAGAAAATAGAAAGAGCCTTCCAACCCTCCTCTTTTTTGTGAGGCCAACAGTAAATAGGGTGGAAGAGGGGGAGGGGGCTCGAGGGAAGGGGGGGAAGGAGGGAAGGGGGGAAGGAGGGGAGGGGGGTCGAGGGAAGGAGGGAGGAAGGGAGAAAGGGGGGGCGAAGCGGTAGGGAGGAAAGGAAGGACGAACGGAAGCAGGGAAGGGAGAAAGTGAAAGAGAGAAAGAGAGAGAAAGAGGGAGAGAGAGAGAGAGAGAGAAAGAGAGAGAAAGAGAAAGAGAAAGAGAGAAAGAGATCGAGAAAGAGAAAGAGAGCGAGAAAGAGAAAGAGAGAAAGAGATCGAGAAAAAGAGGGAGATGAAAAGCAGACAGCAAGGGAGAGAGAGGGGAGGGGAGGGGAGAGAGAGGTGAGAAGGGGGCGCATTAGGTATAGCAGCCATCCCTAGAATCAATAGCGCGGAGGCTCAATCTCGTCAAAACAGGAAGCTGTGAATTGCCGGAGAAAGTGATCGCCCCGCCGACCCGACACCCCGGCGGCCACACCCCCACGGAGGCACATCCAAAACATACAGTCATTACAGGTAACGACGACCTTACATCCCGTCACATCATGCGCATGGCGAGAACTCACCTCCCGTCACATCATGCACACGACGACAACTCACCTCGTCACATCATGCACACGACAACTCACATCCCGTCACATCATGCACACGCCTTGTCAAAATCATGTACACAACGACACTCAACCCCCCAACCCCCCGCCCCATCATGCGCACGACGACAACTCACCCTCCCCCCCCGTCACATCATACACACGACGACATAATGACAACGAATACTGTCACCTCCAACTCACCCATGACACCAAAAAAAAAAAAAGACTCCAATGATCACACGCCGAACCCATACAACCATTACGAACAAAGTACTTTCCCTTTTAGGAAGCAGTTACACCACAACACCGCTCGAGCTAATAAAACATGCACGATCGCAGATACCTTCCGCCTTTAAAAAAATAAAATAAAATAAATAAAAAAACCGAGAGAAATAAAAATCGGCGCGGCGCGACTTGCACAAGAACAAGTGTGGAAACTGCGACTGTCATGTCGAAACGACACCAAACTTTCACAAAAGCGGAGGAGGAGGAAGAGGAGGAGGAGGAGGAGGAGGAGGAGGAGGAGGAGGAGGAGGAGGAGGAGGAGGAGGAGGAGGAGGAGGAGGAGGAGGAGGAGGAGGGAGAGTATTTAGCCAAAGTGCAGTCATCATTACGGCTACACCGCTTTTTTTTAAATTTACGTTCCCAAACAATTGCCAGCGAGACAACAGAATGAGAAATGATGGGAAGGCCGCTGCAAATGCCAGAATAAAGTGCGCCTTTCAAACGCCAGTCACGCCGCACGAGCACAGCCCATCGGCCCGGATTTCTACCTGCATTTATTTACGGGCGTATGTTTGGACGAGTGTGTGTGTGTGTGTGTGTGTGTGTGTGTGTGTGTGTGTGTGTGTGTGTGTGTGTGTGTGTGTGTGTGTGTGTGTGTGTGTGTGTGTGTGTGTGTGTGGGCGAGCGAGTGAGTGAGTGAGTGAGTGAGTGAGTGAGTGAGTGAGTGAGTGAGTGAGTGAGTGTGTGTGTGTGTGTGTGTGTGTGTGTGTGTGTGTGTGTGTGTGTGTGTGTGTGTGTGTGTGTGTGTGTGTGTGTGTGTGTGCGTGTGCGTAAGTGCGTGTGCCTGTATGCGTTAATAAAGAAAGCGCTTACGGAGATTTCTAAGCGCATCGACTGATACGTACATCTATCAGTCTATGCAATCGCCTCGCCTACCCCCCACCCCCCTCCAAGAGATCAAACCCCATTACCAGAACCCAGGCAAGGCACCAGAAACCCGTCACCAGAACTCCAGTGCCAGGACCCTGGCACCAGAACCCCATCAACCAGAAACCCGTCAACAGAACCCCGTCACCAGAACCCCATAACCAGAACCCCGACACCAGGACCCCGGCACCAGAACTTCGATCCGGAGACGAATCGAACGCAAATAAAAAGAAGAAGAAAAATAAAAAAAGCGAAGAGTGCGACCCAGAGTCCGCTAGGTCCAACTGCCAGCCCGCGGAGATGGTCGACCCTGAGGCGAGGCGAGGAGACCTTGAGGGCGCAGGGGAGGGGGGAGGAGAGGGGGGAGGTGGAGGAGGATGGAAGAGGAAGAGGAGGAGGAGAAGGAGGGAGGAAGAGGAGGAGGTAAGAAGATGAGGAGGAGGAAGAGGAGGGGGAGGGGGAGGCGGAGGAGAGGGGGGGAGATGGAGGAGGAGGGAGGAGGAGGAGGAGGAGGAGGAGGGAGGAGAGGGGGAGGAGGGAGGAGAGGGAAAGAGAGAAGGTAGAGGAAAAGGAGGGAGGAGGAGGAAAGAGGAGGGAAGAGGGAGCAGGGAGGGAGGGAGGGAAGAGGGAGCAGGGAGGGAGGGAGTAGGGAGGAGGAAGGGGAGAGAGGGGGGACTGGTGGAGGAAGGGGAGAGGGGGGGGGGCTGCGCTGTTGTCTTAGCGCCTGTCTCTCCGTCTCCTGCTGCAGGTTAATGTCCACCGCCCACTGTGCTCGTTAGTCGTCATTGTTCGCATAATCAGGCCCCGCCTCTTCCACCTCCACTACCACCTCCTCCACCTCCTCCACCTCCACCACCTCCACCTCCACCTCCACCTCCACCACCTCCACCTCCACCTCCACCTCCACCACCTCCTCTTCCACCACCTCTTCCACCTCCTCCTCCATTTACGCCCTTCGTCAAAATCAAAGCAAATCCAATAAAGAAAAGAAAATAAAATAAAATAAAAAAACAATCAAGAGAAAGACCAATCAACTGCGGCGTAGTTCTCACCGTCGCGGCCTTTTAACTCCTATCGCTAGTATCACCATTGCCATAATCAACATAATCAAGGTCGCCATTAAAGCCTTAGACTGCTACCTCTGATTGCCTTGCCCCTCCCCTCCATCGTCTTCGTCTTCTTCTCCTCTCCCTCCCTCCTCCTCCTCCTCCCTCCCTCAGCACCGGTCACCTCGACACTGTTCCCACAGGAGACTTTCGCGAGAACCCACAAGGAGCTCTGGCTACTGTAAAAAAAAATAAAAGTTTCCCAGGTTAGGTTGGACGAATTACGGATCTCTTGTTCTTTGTCTCTCCCTGATGTACTATCCTCCTCGTCCTCCCTACTCCTTTGTCTTTTTCTTCTCTATCTACCCTTTTGTTCTTGCTTCTCTATATATTGATTTGATTTTTCTATCTCTATATATTCATTTGCTTTTTCTATCTCTATATATTCATTTGCTTTTTCTATCTCTATCTATTCCTTCGCCTTCTCTTCCTCCTACTCCATCTCCACCTCCTTTTCCACAACCCTTCTCCTTTTCCACAACCCTTCTCCTTCTCCTTCTCCTTCTCCTTCTCCTTCTTCTCCCCCTCCTCTCTCGAACGTATTCAGCGTCTCAGTCCCCTGTCGCTCCTCCTCCTCCTCCTCCTCCTCAAAGGGTGAGAAAATCCCTAAAGGATGAACTGGGGTGTGAAAAGCACTTCGAACCCTCTTGCTTGCATCTTTCAGGATTGTACACATCACACGCACGAGCTGGGTCCCTTCTCACTGCCTGTCTTCTTTCCCGCTTTGCCATTCTTCCCCTTTCCTTTCTCACGCCCTTCCCTCTCTTTCGTCCCCTTTCCCTCTCTCGTTCTCTTTTCCCTCTCTCGTCCCCTCGTCCTCTTTTCCCTCTCTCGTCCCCTTTTCGCTCTCTCGTCCCCTTCCCCACTCTTGCCCCCTTTCCCTCTCTCGTCCCCTTCCCCTCTCTCGTCCCCTTTCCCTCTCTCGCCCCCTTTCCCTCTCTCGCCCCCTCGTCCCCTTCCCCTCTCTCGCCCCCTTTTCCCTCTCTCGCCCCCTTCCCCTCTCTCGCCCCCTTCCCCTCAACCCTCTCTCTCACCCCTGTGGCATGAAACGATCATTACTGTTCTCGCACGTCAATCATTCCCATCCCACGGAATCCAAGACCTGGCGACTTCTGGCCCTGACGCAACCCGCAAATGAGCGCACGAAGGCCATTACGGGGGTCGCACGCATGCGCACACACGTTCACGCCCACACCGACACCAGTTTATACAAAACATACAAACAACACAGCCACGCCCATAAACACACATATACTAAAAGAAAAAAACATACTTACAGACAGATATATTCACAAATGACCTCACAAATACACACATAGCTCCGCCAATGACATTACAAACACTTACATATTCATTCATTTATTCATTCATTCATTCATTCATTCATTCACTCACTCACCCCCCCCCCACTCACCCACCCATCCAACCACCCACACATCCAACCACCCACACACACCCATCCACCCACACCCACCCATCCACCCACCCAAACCCACAAACCCACCCACACCCACACGCACCCACCCACAAACACACCCCCACACACCCATCCACCCACAAACCCACCCACACATACTCCCTCACAAACACACCCAAACCCACCCACCCCCACACATCCACACCCACACAACATGCCCCAAGGTGCCCAGAAGAAGGAAGACAACCCGCACCCGCACCCTCACCCGCGAGCGAGCGAGTGAGCGAGCGAGCAGGTCGGGTAACGGGCGAGCAGCGAGCAAAACCAACGGCAGCCGACGCGAAGGGGGGCGAAGGAGGGCGAGGGAAAGTCCTGGGCGCCGCCATGACAGGACTTCGACGCCGTTTAGAGTGAGGGATGGGGGCGGGGGCGGCCTGTGTGGAATGTGAGTGAGTGAGTGAGTGAGTGAGTGAGTGAGTGAGTGAGTGAGTGAGTGAGTGAGTGAGTGAGTGAGTGGGTGGGTGGATGGGTGGGTGGGTGAGTGAGAGAGAAGGAAAGGAGGAGAGAAAAAGAGAGAAAAAGAGGAGGAGAGAAAAAGAGGAGGAGGAGAGAGAAAGAGAGAAAGAGAGAAAGAGAAAGAGAAAGAGAGAGAAAGTGTGTGTGTGTGTGTGTGTGTGTGTATGTATGTATGTATGTATGTATGTATGTATGTATGTATGTATGTATGTATGTATGTATGTATGTATGTATGTATGTATGTATGTATGTATGTATGTATGTATGTATGTATGTATGTATGTATGTATGTATGTATGTATGTATGTATGTATGTATGTATGTATGTATGTATGTATGTATGTATGTATGTATGTATGTATGTATGTATGTATGTATGTATGTATGTATGTATGTATGTATGTATGTATGTATGTATGTATGTATGTATGTATGTATGTATGTATGTATGTATGTATGTATGTATGTATGTATGTATGTATGTATGTATGTATGTATGTATGTATGTATGTATGTATGTATGTATGTATGTATGTATGTATGTATGTATGTATGTATGTATGTATGTATGTATGTATGTATGTATGTATGTATGTATGTATGTATGTATGTATGTATGTATGTATGTATGTATGTATGTATGTATGTATGTATGTATGTATGTATGTATGTATGTATGTATGTATGTATGTATGTATGTA
>BOPN01001383.1:103937-106437 GCA_017312705.2 Penaeus japonicus
GTGTGTGTGTGTGTGTGTGTGTGTGTGTGTGTGTGTGTGTGTGTGTGTGTGTGTGTGTGTGTGTGTGTGTGTGTGTGAGAGAGAGAGAGAGAGAGTACCATGCATGCACGTTTGTATGCATTTATGTAATACATCTATGCACATAAACATACATATGCACATCATCCGCGTGCGTGGGTGCCAGCCCGTACGTGCATATCCCCTGGACCAGCGCCTGTGCAAACTCCCGTACAAAGAAAGGGCGGCAACACCATTTGCATCCCCACATCACCCGTGCAATCCGTGCAATGCCGATTACTTGCTGCAGCCGGGCGTGCGGTCACCTAACCCTTCCATCAGCATCCGCCGGGGCGAGAAGAGGCTGATGCTCCACCATCCGAGGGACCGAAAATGGCGTGACCTCTCCTCTTCCTGGCTCCCGAACTGGAAGCTGAATCCCTGTTCCCGACCTCCCTCTTTCCCTCGCCTCCTTCCCGTTGCTTTAACCCTTCCGCCCCGCTGCCCTCGCCGTGTGACCTCCACTCCTCCTCCTCTTCCCCTTCCCCTTCCTCTTCCCCTTCCCCTTCTTCCCTCTTTATCCTCCTCCACTTCCCCATTTTCTTTCCTTCTCCTCCTTCACCACTTCTACCTCCTCTTCCTCCACTCCCTCCACTTCTTCCACTGCCACCTCCCCCCTTCCACTTCTACCTTCACCTATTCGCTCTCCTTCTCCATCACTTTCACCTTCTCTCCCTGCTCCCCCTTCTCCTCCTCTTCCACTGTCTCTTCCTCCTCCACCCCCTCTTCCACTGCCTCTTCTTCCTCCACCTCCTCTTCCACTGCCTCTTCTTCCTCCACCTCCTCTTCCACTGCCTCCTCTTCCCTTCCTTCCGTCCTCGAGCTGATGCTGCTTCGACGTCGATTGCCCTTCGGTCCCCTCCATCGCGTGGATTTGACGTCGCCGCCGCGTTGCTCCCTCGCGCGGCGTCGTCGCGATGCTCGTTCTGGTCTTGTTCCCACGCTACCGTTACCGTGAGCGGCAGTACTGTCGCCGCGTTCCCTAATCATGCCAATCACGTGACGTGGTGTGTCTCTCTTCCCTTCTTCTACTTCCTTTCTTCTGCTTCGTCTTCCTTCCTAGCCATTTGGCAGTACAGTAACTCACTCACCCTCTCCCTCTCCCTCTCTGGTTTTCTCTCTCTCCCTCCTCCCCCCTCTATCTCCCTCTCTCCCCCCCCTTCTCTCTCTTTCTCTTTCTCTTTCTCTCTCTCTCTTACAGGAGAGAGGGAACAGGAAGCGGAAAAAGAAGGAGGGGAAGGTGAAGCAAAATATACACACACACACACACACACACACACACACACTCATTCATTCACTCACTCACTCACTCACTCACTCACTCACTCACTCACTCACACACCGAGTCCGTCCGTCCGTCCCTCGAACAATGACCAAGTCGTCCGTGCACCCATGCAAAAAAAAAACAAAAAAAACAAGGCCTCTTTTCCCAGCGTGTGGCAGGTCTTGCTTATTTAATCAGCATGAGCTGCTGGCCCGACCACGAGCACTGCGGTCGGTCGGTCGGTCGGTCATTCCGACGGCCACTCACCGTTGCAACCTTGAACCCAGGCACGATCCGTCAAGTCACCGTCGGGGTGGCGGCGACCCGATGCAATGATGGCGGCGGCGACTAACCTCCCATCTCCCCCCCCCCCTCCTCGGGACGCCCCAGCGGTAGGACAACTAAAATTCGAACCTGTGGCAACGCCGTGGCTCCAATTCTCGAACTAGAAAATGACAAACAAAAAAACTACAGAGGAGGGGCGGGAGGGAGGGGAGGGGACCGCACACATTTCATCCTTGTCGTCGCAGTATCGGCCATGTTTTGCCCCCTCACCCCCACCTCCTCCCCTCTCACCCCCTAAATCAGATTCATACTAACGGCGCCTCACCAAAGAAAACAAGGCGCCGCTCAAAGAACCCACCACCGCATTCCGCCACACCGAGGCTGTAGACCTTCACAGATCCCTCCGAGCGAGACTGAGACTGAGACTGGCTGGCTGGATGGATGGATACGTTACCATGGCAACCAAAGGACGCGTCGTCGCCCGAGTCGGTAGCACGACTTTGCTCGACGAGTCGTTTATGGAGACGGGTGGGGGAAGGGGGGAAGGGAAGGGGACAGAAAGAGGAAGGGGGAAGGGGAGGGGACAGGAAGTAGAAGCGGAAGAGGAAGGGGAAGGGGAAGGAAGAAAGGAGGAGAGGAGGAAGAGGAAGGGGAAGGAAGAAAGGAGGAGAGGAGAAAGGGGTAGGGGAAGCTATAAGAAACAGGAGAGAGGGAACAGGAAGTGGAAAAAGAATAAGGGGAAGGTGAAGCAACATGAAGAAAAAAAAGAAGGGGAAGCAAAGAGTGGCAAGCAGGAGGGGCAGGAGGAGGAAGAGGAAGAGGAAGAGAAGAAGATGGAGGAGGAAGAGGGAGGAAGAGGATGAGGGAGGAGAAGGAAGAGGGAGAAGAAGAAGG
>BOPN01001383.1:113937-133937 GCA_017312705.2 Penaeus japonicus
GCTTCCGCAGGTAGGGAATCCCGGAAGGAGGGAGGAGGGGATGGGGGAGGTGGGGTGGTGGTACCTAGAACTAGGGGGTAGGGAGAGGGACCTATTACTGGCGGATGGGGGATTGGAGTTGGGGGTTGGGGGATGGGGAAGGGAGGATGGTAGAGGATGGGGGAAGGAGGAGGGGAGAGGATGGGGGAAGGAGGAGGGGAGTGGATGGGGGATAGGGGAAGGGAGAGGGACCTATGACTGTGAGATGGGGTAAGGGGGACGAGCCTATGACTGTGACATGGGGTAAAGGGGGAGGGACCTATACCTGTGAGATGGGGAATGACGAACCTGAAGGGATTAATCATACAATCGACATGTAAGCCAGTTTACATTTAGCGGAAACGAATGCCATGAAAACAAAACAACCAAACCAGTCGCGAGAGAACGAGGACGTATCAACCTTTCCTTGCTGGTGGACGACAATCAGTCACCGCCGCGGATGGTCCTCCTGGTCCTCCTCCGCGGCATAATCAAGGTGCAATCCCTCGTCTAATGCACAAGAATACCCCCCCCCCCCCAAGAATTTAGAACATGCGGCTAAGGATCAATATCAGGCCCACGGGTGTATCGTGACGGAACCTTGTGCGTGACTGCAAAAACTCGCCACCTTCTGCGTGCCTGAATAACAACATGACACACACTGGCTGCCTGCCTTCGCCACACACCGAGCGCTGCAAATTGCCTGTCTTTTACCACACTATGATACACACGGCTTGCTTCAAATGCGATATAGAACAAACCTATTGCACTGCACCTATGCACAACGTGGTACAAATATACGGATTATTCAAGAAGGACTACTGTGCCTGGCTGTACCATAACAGAGTACACACATTTTTAAAAAACACAAAGTACTGGCTTCACCATTTAGGCTGTCTGCAATTTCCTCGAAATTACACACAACACATTTTAATAAATTATCCTCCCGCGCAACACGCAAGGCATTTGTTACAACAGAATATACGGCCAATTTGTGTACACAACACAAATCCGAAACTATGCGCCACATGCTCTGCCTGAACCACAAAACAACCCCTGCAAACAATTTGTACCACAAGATATGTAGGCCCCTATTGTCTACTTGCACAATAAAGATCACTCCACAAAGAGCGTGGGCCACAACAGACGCCCCATGTCAGTCCGTGGCACCCACAAATTGCCAGTATTACACATGACCCCATTATCTGCCTACGCGGCACTCCAGCGCCAACAAATTGACCCACGAAACAAGGTATGACCTCGGCGTTAATGCTAACACCAAGGCCTTAACAAGCGAATCATTCTCCTTAATACATCTATTGTCTGTCCCCATGCATAACTCCCTTAGATATGCATCCATTGGGTGGAGGGGGAGAGGTGGAGGGGGAGAGGTGGAGGAGGACTCGACTAGTGGCATGACTGATCGATCAAAAGTTCATGCCACAGCTCGTCCGTCTCATGAAGCACGAAGACAGTCCGACCGAACTGACCGACTAAGAATTCTCCATAAATCATTTGCCTTAATTGAACCTTGGAACTCCAAATGGTTATATAGGATGGGTTATTTCTTCGTCACTCATTATGATCAGTCGAGATACGAAGAATCAACGGACGTGACAAGGCTCTTACAGAGTCCTCCATGGTGAAGAGGAGCGGTGGGGGGGGGCGGGGGCGGGGGGAGCGACTTCACTCCTCCAGGCGAAGTTTGTCAAGCGAGGCTCCGCTGGGGACTTCTCTCACTCCGTCTTCATGCGAGCAGCGACGGCGAAAGACCCGAGGACGCTTTGTGCACTAGTTCACGTGCAAATAATCAGACACTGTTAGATCCAAGCAGCAGGGCGCCACAACGGTTATCCACTGCACACACACACACTGCGCCTGCAAGTTCGTGATTCGCGCTCTGTCACGGGGAGGAGGGCCAGCTGGCCACCGCGCAGCAAGTACTTCACACACTAGCCATCATGCGAGCGAGCAGAGGCGTCCGTCCGCTAGCCCCTCGCTAGATCCATCCACGTGCGCGCCACTCCACTCCACCACGCCGAACCACATGACACCACAGCCGCCGAGGCCACACTGGCCGAGGATGCACCGCACGCCGAGGGGAGAGGCGCTAAGACTCCCACCCGGAGCCTCCACGCACAGACCCACGGAAAGCCCGAAGAGACGCTGCGGTACGAGGGCACGGGAGGGGGGGGGGTGGAGGGTTGGGGGGCGCGCGTGCCGACGGCGGTGGCGCTACCACGGAGTACCCGCACGAGGCTTTCCTTCCTTTCCCCTTCTTTTCCTCGCGCACGAAAGAAAACTCCCTCCCTTAGACGGGCACAGTTACACCACAGTACCGAAGTCACGAGCCCGCGAGCGCAGCAGCCCTTCGCCACCACATCACCACATCACCACTACCACGACACAACTGACTGCCGCCACCTCCACGGAGCCCACCACACCCTACGCACACACATACACACGGACCCCAACACGCACCTTACTTTGGCACGGGTTTAGATGCCATATTTATGCATTCCTTGCCCCAGTCCCCTCCCTTCCTCTCTCTCTCTCTCTCTCTCTCTCTCTCTCTCTCTCTCTCTCTCTCTCTCTCTCTCTCTCTCTCTCTCTCTCTCTCTCTCTCTCTCTCTCTCTCTCTCTCTCTCTCCCTCTCCCTCTCTCTTTCTTTTATCTCTCTTTCTCACACTCACTCACACACTTATTCAACTCAACCCACCTCACTCACTATGTATACATGCGTGAGTGCGTGCGTGAGTGCGTGCGTGAGCGAAATATCGAGCACATATATATGTTTATATGAGTCAGAGCGTGTGCTAGTTTTGCTTGCACGCGAGTCCGTCGAATGTTTACAAAGCATCCCCCGGAGCAGCAACGCACAAGCACAAGCACAAGCCAAACATCCCACACCCTCTGTGCAACAAATCGTCAATCCACGACCTGTTTCTAAGAAAAAAATAATATCCCACTCGGATAAAGAAGAAGAAGGAGAAGGAGAAGGAGAAGGAGAAGGAGAAGGAGAAGGAGAAGGAGAAGGAGAAGGAGAAGG
Organism: Penaeus japonicus; assembly: GCA_017312705.2. Classification (NCBI taxonomy): domain Eukaryota; kingdom Metazoa; phylum Arthropoda; class Malacostraca; order Decapoda; family Penaeidae; genus Penaeus; species Penaeus japonicus. The sequence continues at coordinate 117,005 of BOPN01001383.1, forward strand.
AGAAGGAGAAGGAGAAGGAGAAGGAGAAGGAGAAGGAGAAGGAGAAGGAGAAGGAGAAGGAGAAGGAGAAGGAGAAGGAGAAGGAGAAGGAGAAGAAGAAGAAGAAGAAGAAGAAGAAGAAGAAGAAGGAAGAAGACGAAGACGAAGACGAAACAAATAAACCTCACGAAAACAGTTAATTCTGGCGGGGGTTGAGGGTGAAGGGTAATGGGATGGGGGGGGGGGTGGGGGGTTGGGGGGGTTGGAGGAGGAGAAGGAGGAGGCGGAGGAGATGAGGAAATAGAAGAGGAGGAGAGGGAGATGATAATGGTGGTGGTGGTGGTGGTGATGATAATGATGATGATGATGATGATGATGATGAGGAGGAGGAGGAGGAGAAGGCGATATGATCATGATGGTGGGGAGGAGGGAGAGGAGGAGGAGGAGGAGGAGGAGGAGGAGGAGGAGGAGGAGGAGGAGGAGGAGGAGGAGGAGGAGAAGAAAAAGAAGAAGGAAATTAATAATAATAATAATAATAATAATCAGAAGAAGAAAAAAAGAAAGAGGTAAGCAAGGTGACGCAACCCTCCCCTCTCCCTCCGCCCGTCCCCCCCCCCCCCCCACCCTCCCCCGCAACCCAATTACGCCACGTCACGTCGTCTCTGCTCATCGTACGACATACGCACCACGTGTTCACTCCCCCACCCCTCACCCCTACTCCCCTACTCCCCATTCCCTTACCCTCCCCTCTCCCCTCCCCTCTCCCTACACCCCTACTCCCTTTCTCTTGACTGTTCTTGCTCGTTTTGTTGTCTTTTTCTTTGCGAGGCTGTCTTGTTTTTGTTTTTGTTTTTGTTGTTGATGCCGTTGTTGTGACCGTTGCATGTCTGTGTTTGTTTGTTCGTATTTTTTTTTTTTTTTTTGTACTGAAAATATGTATGACCTCATTACTCCTTTCCCTCTTATCATCATTTCTTTCATCATTACTATCAAATAGCGTCACCACAATCACCAGTATTCTAATTACCAAGATCATCATCATTATCACCACATTTACCATCATTACGGTTATCATGATCGTGCCTTTCATCACCAATCACAATCATTTCTGATATTGTGATTATAATTATCATCATCAATATCATCACAGCATCAACAATATCACCATACAACCTCTTTACCCAAAAACATCATCATTATCATCATTAATGTCATCAACTCTTCATTATCTTATTTTATCGCCATAATTATTGTTATCGAGCCCGATTTATCATAATGATCAGTAACTCATTATCTGTAAACATCATTATCATCATAATCATCATCATCTTCATCACTACTGAGATTACTATCATCATTAAAATAATTATTTCCTATTTATCGTTCCTATCACCTTCATTAGCAACATCTTCATATCTTTCCCTATTCTATAATGATCATCATCATCATCATCATCATCATCATTATCAGCGTAACTGTAAATGGTGGTGTGATTAAACCTCTCAATCATCATCGTTATAACTAGTGCCATAATGAACATTACTTTCAAAATCATCATCTCTTCTCATTATCCAAATAACCAACATTATACTCATCACCACAATCATCATGAACATTATAATCATTTTAATCATAATGTGTTTTTCCCCTCTCTCTCATCCTGTTCCCCCTCCTCCACCCCCCCCTCCATCCTCCTCCCCCTCCCCCCTCCACCCTCCACTATCGTCCACCCCCTCCCCCACCACCCTCCACTATCGTCCACCCCCTCCCCCTCCTCCTCCTCCTCCTCCTCCCCCTCTACCCTCTACCTTCCACCCTCCATCCTCCTCCTTCCCCTTCCCCCTCTATCATCCTCCTGCCCCTCCTCCCCCCACCCCTCCTACACAGGTAGACCGCACTCGCCACTCGCCTCCGCATTGCATTACCGAGAGTGTATATTTAGAATCGTGGCGACATTGCCTGCACAAGGCACGTCATGCTCAGACGGTACAGGCAGACAGGCAGATAGACAGACAAACAGACAAACAGACAGGCAGACAGGCAGATAGACAGACAGACAAAACAGGCAGATAGACAGACAGACAGGCAGATAGACAGACAGACAGGCAGACAAAACAGGCAGATAGACAGACAGACAGACAGTCAGATAGACAGACAGACAGACAGGCAGACAGACAGACAGACAGACAGACAAGCAGATAGACAGACAGACAGACAGACATACAGACAGGTAAGCAGGTAGGCCTATCGTGTGTGTTTGTGCGTGCGTGCGTGCGTGTGTGTGTGTGTGTGTGTGTGTGTGTGTGTGTGTGTGTGTGTGTGTGTGTGTGTGTGTGTGTGTGTGCGTGCGTGCGTGCGGAAGATGAGAGCGAAGAAAGGAAAATCTCAGAATAACGTAAATCTAAACAACAGAGGAAGATAGGCGCAGGGCAGGGACCCAGGAGGGCAAGAGTGGGGGAGCCCTGGAGGGGGTGCGGGGGAGCCCGGGAGGGGGGGGGGGTGCGGGGGAGTCCTGATGGTTCCCTCGGGCGAGACTCATCGAAAGGAATCCTGGAACCGATCCCTCGTGCCTCTCTTCCGTTCTTTATTCCGAAAGGGCGAATTACTGTGTGATAAGAGCACCAATTCGCAGCGGTGTCGTGTCGCCCTCCCCTTCCTCGCTGGCCGCCCTCGCGAGGATGGGCGCGGATATGCGTCTGCTGATTGGCTGCTAATCCCGGCCAATCCCGGGGCTCTCCTGGGCGAGTAGGTGTGCGTGTGCGTGTGCGTGTGTGTGTGTGTGTGTGTGTGTGTGTGTGTGTGTGTGTGTGTGTGTGTGTGTGTGTGTGTGTGTGTGTGTGTGTGTGTGTGCCATCTACTCTCCTCTGGACCCCCCCCCACCCATCCCATCCCATCCCACCCCCTCATAAAAAAGACAAAAAAAAAAAGACAAAAACACTAAAGTCACGCCGGCCTTACGCCACCCCGGTCACAATAGCACCTCATGCGTGACACACACACACACACACACACACACACACACACACACACACACACACACACACACACACACACACACACACACACACACACACACACACACACACACACGCACACGCACACACACGGATAACGATTGCACTACCACTACCACTACCTCTGCAACTACCACTACCACTATACCACTACCACGACTACCACAACCACCACTACCACTACCACTACTCTCTCTCTCAGCGTGAGTGGATGCTGCTCTCCTTGTATCCTAACTAATCACAGCCACAGTCATGCTCGCTTATCTCAGCATCTAGGCGTGGGGGGGAAATATATATAAATACATTATAAACCTCGACTTTGTTCTCTTCTTCCTTCTTCTTTTTTCTCTCTCTCTCTTTTTTTTCTCGCATCCGTGAGAACAAGAAGGACAGGAAATCATATCAACTCGTCTCCGGTAGTCTTGCAATAACAAACAGTGACTATAAACAACAGTAATTGTAACCATAATATTTACCAATATTAAACATAACGATAATGATAAAAATAAACCATAACAACAACTTTTTAATAACAATCATCATCATCAAGACGTTAATACGATAATAACAAAAACATTCTCAACAAACTTGAGCAGAATATGACAAATAAAAATATCGCACGAAAGACCAAAAAAAAAAAAAAAAAAAAAAAACGTTCAGCCCAAAATAAAACGCCATTGGCAGAAAATTCAATTAAAATGATAAGATAAAATAAATAATTGGCATCGCAACTCTCACGAGAACAAGATGTTGCACAAGAAGTGCAATCCCACGGAATTGCAAACAAAGAGCTCTCTCTCTCTCTCTCTCTCTCTCTCTCTCTCTCTCTCTCACACACACACACACACACACACACACACACACTCACACACACACACACACACTCACACACACTCACACACTCACACACTCACACACTCACACACTCACACACTCACACACTCACACACTCACACACTCACACACTCACACACTCACACACTCACACACTCACACACTCACACACTCACACACTCACACACTCACACACACACTCACACACTCACACACTCACACACTCACACACTCACTCACTCACTCACTCACTCACTCACTCACTCACTCACTCACTCACTCACTCACTCACACACTCACACACTCACACACTCACTCACTCACTCACTCTCTCTCTCTCTCTCTCTCTCTCTCTCTCTCACTCACTCACTCACTCACTCACTCACTCACTCACTCACTCACTCACTCACTCACTCACTCCCTCACTCACTCACTCACTCACTCACTCACTCACTCACTCACTCACTCACTCACTCACTCACCTCTCACTCCTCACTCACTCAGCACTCCCTCCTCCCCTCACTCCCACTCTCACTCCCACTCCTCACTCACTCCCACTCCTCTCTCACTCCTCCTCCTCCCCTCACTCACTCACTCACTCACTCACTCACTCACTCACTCACTCACTCACTCACTCACTCACTCACTCACTCACTCACTCCCTCACTCACTCACTCACTCACTCACTCACTCACTCACTCACTCACTCACTCACTCACTCACTCACTCACTCACTCACTCACTCACACACACACACATTCACTCTAAGTGGATGAGTGAATGAATACATGAATAAATAAATGTTTAAATTAACAAGTCAATCAACCTTAAATCAGAAGACCCCAAGAGAATCCACCATAATCTCTCTCCTCTACCCTTTCCCCTTCCCCCTTTCCCTTCTCCCTCTCTTCCCCCCCCCCCCCATTCTCTTCCCTCCAGCACCATGTAACCCCCACAACCCCCACCCCGTGCCAAAATAACGTACCCCTACCCTACCTTATCCTACCCCAACCTCACCTCAACCCCTTCCCTCGCTCAACCTCCTCCCTCCCTCCCTCCCTCCCTCCCTCCCTCCCTCCCTCCCACCCACCCACGCCCTCACGACGACAACAACAACAACAACAAAAGGGGGTGTGGTGGGGGTCGGGGGGGGAGGGAGGGGGGGGAAGGGGGGGTCTCGCCGAGTGATAACCACCGCTCCGATTTCTTCCCCGTGTAAACCGACCCGCGGCTGAGGTTAACTACCCGCGGAGGTGCAGCGGCGAGGAAGGAGCGAGAAGGAAATGTCCCCCCCCCTCCCTCCCTCCCCTCCCCCCCCGCGCGGTGAACCCTCACGCGGGGGGAGGGGGAGGGGGAGGGGAAAACACCAACCAACCCTTCGACCATCCTTCGATCTCTCTTTCTTTTTTTTCGTGCCTTCTCTCCCTCTGTCTTTGTCTTTCCCCCTCTCCCTTCTTCCCTCTCCCTCCCTCCCTTCCTTCCTTCCTTCCTTCCTTCCTTTCTTCCTTCCTTCCAATCCATCCTTTCCTCTCTCCCTCTCCCTTCCTTCCATCATTTCCTCTCTCCCCCTCACTTCCTTCCTTCCTCTCCCTTCTTCCCTCTCCCTCTCTCTCACTCTCTCTCTCTCTCTCTCTCTCTCTCTCTCTCTCTCTCTCTCTCTCTCTCTCTCTCTCACACACACACAAACACACACAAACACACAAACACACTCACCTACTCACACTCACACTCTAAATGGATGAGTGAATGAATACATGAATAAATAATGTTTAATTTAACAAGTCAATCAACCTTAAATCAGAAGACCCAAGAGAATCCACCATAATCTCTCTCCTCTACCCTTTCCTCTTCCCCCTTCCCCTTCTCCCTCTCTTCCCCCCAGCACCATGTAACCCCCACAACCCCCACCCCGTGCCAAAATAACGTACCCCTACCCTACCCTACCCCAACCTCAACCCCTTCCCTCACTCAACCCCAACCCCCCCATCCACCCACCCCCGCCCTCACGACGACAACAACAACAAAAAAAAGGGGGTGTGGTGGGGGTCGGGGGGGGGGGGGGTCTCGCCGAGTGATAACCACCGCTCGGATTTCTTCCCCGTGTAAACCGACCCGCGGCTGAGGTTAACTACCCGCGGAGGAGCAGCGGCGAGGAAGGAGCGAGAAGGAAATGTTCCCCCCCCCCCCCGCGCGGTGAACCCTCACGCGGGGGGAGGGGGGGAGGGGAAAACACCAACCCTTCGATCTCTCTTTCTTTTCTCGTGCCTTCTCTCCCTCTGTCTTTGTCTCTCCCCCTCTCCTTCCTTCCTTCCTTCCTTCCTTCCATCCTTCCTTCCTGCCTTCCTTCCTTCCATCCTTCCTTCCTTCCTTCCTTCCTGCCTTCCTTCCTCTCCCTTCCTTCCATCCTTCCTCTCTCCCTCTCCCTTCCTTCCTTCTTCCCTCTCCCATCCACCCCTACCTCTCCTTCCATCCCGGTGACAACCTGTCAAACCTTCCCCCCGTTACTCAACAATCCGGCCACCTGGCGCTCGCAAAAAGAGAAACAAAACGCCCTGGAGCTTGTCTAGGCTTAGTCCTTCTTCCCCTCTCACGCACGCACGCACGCACACACGAACAGACCAACCCCACGAAACACAAACTACACCCCGGCACAGCTTCCCCGCCGCAGACAATCCTGTCACACGGAGCAGTCACGTCCCCAGCACCACATCCCCCTCTCCTCCCCTCCTCCACCAAAGCCCCAGCACCACCTGACCCCCTCCCTTCCCCCACCAAAGCCCCAGCATACCTGACCCTCCCCCCAAAAGCCTCAGCACCACTTGACCCCTCCCCCCAGCACACCTGACCCCCCCCCAAAAGCCCCAGCACCACCTGACCCCCTCCCTCCCCCCCACCAAAGCCCCAGCACCACCTGACCCCCTCCTTCCCCCCCTTCTAAAGCCCCAGCACCACCTTCCCCCCTCCATCTCCCTTCCCCCCTCAGGCCCCAGCACCACCTGACCCCCCCTAAAACCCCAGCACCACCTGACCCTCCCTAAAGCCCCAGCACCACCTGCCCCCCCCCCCCCTCTAAAGCCCCAGCACCACCTGACCCCCTCCCCCCCCCCTTCTAAAGCCCCAGCACCACCTGACCCCCTCCATCTCCCCCCCTTCTAAAGCCCCAGCACCACCTGACCCCCGCGGCGCACACCACAGCGCCGCGTCCAACCGGTAGGGCTGCAACCACGGCAAAAATCCCGTTACCAAGTTTCTGCGCCTGTCGCCCGCCCGCCCGCCCACCACCTCGCCTACCTCGGCCTGCCTCGGCCTGCCTCTGTGCCTGCCTCCGTGCCTGCCCGTTCGCATCCAGCAGCCCCCTCGACGTCCACCCTGTCTATCTACCTGTAGGAAAGGCTGTCTCTCTCGATCTATCTGAAAGCCTCCCCTTTCTATCCCCCATAAAATTTGCCCGCCACCCTCCCTGATACCCAACCTCTCAGCCTGAAATCCTGCCTGCATCGCTGAAATACTGCCACTATTACTGAAATCGTACCTGCCTGCTTGCCTGCTTGCCTGCTTGCTTGCTTCCCTACCTGCTTAGCTGTCAACAAGTCAGCCAGGTAGTCTGTATGTCTGTCTGTCTCCCCGCAGAAAAAAGCGTCTTTGCCTGTCTGTCTACTGGCCACATCACGTAACCCATTAAATGTAACTAATGGCCGTACTATACACGCCATGGGTAAAGAGGGGGCAGAGGTGAAGAAAGGGAATGGAAGAGGGGCGGAGAAGAGGGGAATGGAAGAGGGGCGGAGAAGAGGGGAAAGAGATAGGGAAGGGGAAGGGAAGAGGGGATAAGGGAAGAGAGGAGGAAAAGAGAAGAGGGGAGGGAAAGAGGAGAGGGGAGGAAAAGAGAAGAGGAGAGGGAAAGAGAAGAGGAGAGGGAAAGAGAAGAGGGGGGGAGAAAAGAGGGATGGGGAGGAAAAGACGGGAGGAAAGAGGAAGGAAAGGAAGAGGGAGAGAGATTGAGGAAGACAAAAGGAATGCGCGAGAGAGAAGAGGAATGCTCAGCGCTACCCTGGGATATGTGCAAGTCCAAATTCTTCGCTCTTCCCCCCCCCCCCCTCTCTCTCTCTCTGTCTTATTACTGCTCTTTGTTCTTACTCATTACTATATCATATCCATGTAAGCAGGATGCGGGTTGATGTGTATACAGTCTTTTCCACAGAATACAAGCGAAAAACAAACAAACAAATAAACAATCAAACACACACACACACACACACACACACACACACACACACACACACACACACACACACACACACACACACACACACACACACACACACACACACACACAAACACAAACAAAAACACACACACACGCACCCCCCCCCCCCCACACACACACACAAAATCCTTGGCTATTCCTGGCGAAGGTTATTGGCGATAATGTGTCACTAAGCCTCATTGTTCCGCGGTCGTGAGGAACACCGATGTGCCTCTGCAGCCTCAGCCTCAGCCCCTACCCCCCCCCCCTCCCCTTCTCCCCCCCCCTTGATCTGTTGCAACAAAGGGTGCGCGATTTGTATGTAGCGTCGACCTCTGTTGTCCATGTTGTTGCAATAGCGAACGTCTGAATAACCTCTTTTTGGAACTCGACATCCGCCAAAACAAAGACTCACGATGCATTTGAAGTCAGGCATCAACCCTTCCCCCCCCTTCCCGCCTGCCCGCCCGCACGCCCGCTCGCCATACCTAATCCCTCAAAAGTGAATAAGAAAAAACAAAAAATCCTAACGTCTATTGCCCCCGTTGAGATCCCCGCACCCCCACACGCCCCCGAAGGGCATACCTAAATAGCCAACGTGATTCACCGCGCTCGCAAGAGGGAGAGAGAGAGAGAGAGAGAGAGAGAGAGAGAAAAGAAAGAGAGAGAGAGAGAAAAGAAAGAGAGAGAGATAGACAGAAAGAGAGACAGACAGAGACAGAGACAGACAGAGACAGACACACCCACACACACACACACCATTTCCCCGCCCATCCGCCCGCGATATCCGCCCGCGATATCCGCCCGCGATGCCCGCGCCGTCCGCCCCTGCTCCTCCGGCATCGAGAGCGGATTCATCCTGCAGTAGCCGTGAGACATCCTTAAACGAGGTCTCCAAAGGACACCTCCGCGCGGCGTCCTTAAACGAAATACGTGTTCGGTGTGGCGATGTCCGACGCCGTGGGGTGGGGGTAGGGGGGGGAGATCGGACGGGGGGAAGAGGTAAGGTGAGGAGGAGGAAAGGGGGGAAGAGGGGGGGTTAGCCTTCAGCCTGGAAGAGCGCAATCCGTGCCTACACTACAGTGCGCGCGCGTCCTTCCTTCCGCTATAGTGAGCTACGGTGACGTGGACGGATGGCCGGACGGACGGCCTGCGGACACTATACAGCGAGCGGACGGATACTGTGGATACTGGATACAGGATACCTGACGTGATGATCGAGGGGAACCGCCAGACGAAGGAGGGCCGGTTCTAAGGACCACGAGGGAAGGAGAGAGGAGAGGGGGGAATAGAGAAGAAAAATAATAATAAACGAGGGGAATGAAGAGAAGGAAAACTACGGAGATAAACAGAATCGATGGTACAAGGTAGGGATGATAAGGAGGCAAATGTAGTGGTAGATGTATGGGTGGGTGGGTGGGTGGGTGGGTGGGTGGGTGGGTGGGTGGGTGGGTGGGTGGGTGAGTGGGTGGGAGGGAGGGGAAGGAGGAACTGAGAGAGGGATAGAAAAAAGTGAGAGTGGGGGGAGGGAGGGAGAGAGGGTGGAAGGAAGAAAAAGGAGAGGGATAGAAAAAAGTGAGTGGGGGGGAGGGAGGAGAGAGAAGGAAAAAGACGAAAAGAGAGGGACAGACAGGTGGAGAGAGGGAGAGAGGGAAAAAGAGAGGAAGTGCGAGATGTAGAGAGAGAGAGAGTGAGAGTGAGAGTGAGAGTGAGAGAGAGAGAGAGAGAGAGAGAGAGAGAGAGAGAGAGAGAGAGAGAGAGAAGAGGAGACCAGGAGGGGAGGGACATGGAGGTGGGTGGATTAAGAACCATAAACAGAGTGGTGTGATGCTCCACCCAGACCCGCACCACTTACACACACTCTGCCCAACGCATACGGACTGGCTCATGTCCACCCTCCTCTCCGTAAGACTTACTCCCCACATTTACTCTAATCCCGAGCCATTGCGATTCCGATTGCAATTGCGAGAGAGAGAGAGGAGGGGGAAGGGAGGAGGGAGGAGGGAGGAGGGAGAAGGGAGGAGGGAGGAGGGAGGAGGGAGAAGGGAGGAGGGGGAAGGGAGGAGGGAGGAGGGAGGAGGGTGGGAGGGGGAAGGGAGGGAGGGAGGGAGGGAGGAGGGAGGAGGGAGGAGGGAGGAGGGAGGAGGGAGGAGGGAGGGAGGGAGGGGGGGAGGGAGGGGGGGAAGGAGGGGGAACGGGGATGAGGTGGGGGAGGGGGAAGGGAGAGGGAGGGAGGAGGGGGAAGGGAGAGGGAGGGAGGAGGGGGAAGGGAGAGGGAGGGAGGAGGGGGAAGGGAGAGGGAGGGAGGAGGGGGAAGGGAGAGGGAGGGAGGAGGGGGAAGGGAGAGGGAGGGAGGAGGGGGAAGGGGGAAGGGGGAAGGGGGGAGGGAGGAGGGAGAAGGGAGGAGGGGGAAGGGAGGAGGGAGAAGGGAGGAGGGAGGAGGGACAAGGGAGAAGGGAGGAGGGGGAAGGGAGAAGGGAGGAGGGGGAAGGGGGAAAGAGGAAGGGGGAAGAGGTGGGGGAGAGGAGAGGGAGGGAGGGGAGGGGAAAGGTGTATGGAGGGCTGGGGAGGAAAGGAAAAGGGGATGGGAGAGGGAGGAGGGAGAGGAGTGGGGAAGTGAGGAGGAGGATAAGGGGATGGGAGAAGGAGGAAGAGGATAAGGGTGAGGGAGAGTAAGGGAAAGGTTACGAAGAAGGTGAAGGGAAGAGAAAGGGAGAGGGGAAAAAAAGAGGGAGAGGGAAAGAGAGAAGTATGAGGAGGAGAAGAAGGTGAAGGAGAGGAAGAGGAAGGAAAGGAAGGAGAGGAAAATAAAGAGAAAGAGAAAGAGATAGAGAGAAGGGGGGTGGGCGCCAGGTAAGGTCTCACTGCCTCATGTTACAGAACAAAGAGGATTTGATGGAGGTTGAGGCGTGTTAGAGAGGGGGAGGGGGGAGAAGGGGGAGGGGGAAGAAGGGGGAGAGGGAAGAAGGGGGAGGGGGAGGAGGAAGAAAGGGGAGGGGGGAGGGAGAAGGAGGAAGAAGGGGGAGGGGGAGGAGGAAGAAGGGGGAGGGGAGGAGGAAGAAGGGGGAGGGGGAGGAGGAAGAAGGGGGAGGGGAGGAGGAAGAAGGGGGAGGGGGAGGAGGAAGAAGGGGGAGGGAGAGGGGGAATACATGGAAGGGGAGGGGAATGAGAAGGAGGATGAGGATGAGGATAAGGATAAGGATGAGGATAAGGATAACGATGAGGAGACGGGGAAGGAGAGGGGGAAGGGGAGGGGGAAGGGGAAGGGGAAGGAGAAGGGAGGAGAAAGGAAAAGGATAAGAGAAAGAAGACGGAGAAGTAGGGGGAAAGGGTAGTGGAAGTGGAGAAGAAAGAAAAAGACAAGGAAAAGGCTAAGGGAAGGTGAATGGGAGGAGACAGAAGAGGAAAAAGGAAAGACGAGAAAAAAAACGAAAGGAGGGGGGAAGAGAAGAGCAGAGAGAGGCGGTAAAGGTAAAGAGAGAAAAGGTAAAAAGAGAAAGGGAGGAGTGAATGCAAGGGAAGGGGAGGCAGGAGAAGGGATGAAGAAAATGCAAAGGGAAGGTAAAGAGAGAAAAGGAAGAAGAGAAAGGGGAAAAGAGAATGGAAGGAGGAGGGAGGGAAGAGGAGGAAGAGGAGGAGGAGAGAAGAGGATGGAAGAGGAGGGAAGAGGAAGGAGGAGGGAGGGAAGAGGAGGAGGAGGAGGAGAGGGAAGAGGAAGGAGGAGGAGGAGAGAAGAGGAGAAAAGAGGATGGAAGAGGAGGGAAGAGGAAGAAGGAGGGAGGGAGGGAAGAGGAGGGAAGAAGAGGAGGAGGAGGTGCACGGTACACCCGAGAGCGAAGAGTAGGGGGCGTGAACGAGGTACCATAACCGCCAGCCCCGTATACCATATCTTAGCGCAATGCCGAACCGCCCCATTGTCGATCCGGAGGGAGGGAGGGAGGGAAGGTGAGAAGAAGAGAGGGAGGGGAAGGGGGGAGAAGAGAGGGAGGGAAGACGGTGAAGGAGGGAAGGTGAGAAGAAGAGAGGGATGGAAGAGGGGAAGAAGAGAGGGAGGGAGGTAGATAGATAGATAGATAGATAGATAGATAGATAGATAGATAGATAGATAGATAGATAGAGAGAGAGAGAGAGAGAGAGAGAGAGAGAGAGAGAGAGAGAGAGAGAGAGAGAGAGAGAGAGAGAGAGAGAGAGAGAGAGAGAGAGAGGGTCGTTTGTCGATAAGTGATTAGAGGGTGATGATGATGATGATAACGAGAACTAATGCCCCGCCTATTTCCTCCTTCTCCTCCTCTTCCTCCTCCTTCGCTGAAGACCCGGAAGAAGGAACTGAACTGACCTGCTCCGGCGCCTGTCGTGCCCGCCCAGGTGAAGGTCAGGAAATAAAATGATACGGACAAAAAAAGGAGGGTGGGAGAGAGGGAGAGATGGAGAGAGGGAGGGAGAGAGGGAGAGGAGGGAGGGAGGGAGGGAGGGAGGGAGAGAGGGAGGGAGAGAGGGAGAGAGGGAGGGAGAGAGGGAGAGAGGGAGGGAGATACTTATAACAACCGAGTAAATATAAAAAGGCATAGGAACATCTGCGGACAGGCGGCGGGAAAATAAAAAAACAGAATCCCATAAAAGAATAAAATAAGATAAAAAAAAATTAAAAAAGACGCTTATCCCCTCACCTCACCTCCTCCCTCTCTCCTCCCCCTTCCCCCAAAGGCCAATCATACAGCCTACACATACAAAAAAAAAAAAAACGTAATCAAAATATGCAAATAAGCCGACATTGCCGAGCAGACGAGCGGCCGAATCGAGGTCTAGCTTAAACGCAATCCCAACTTCCGATCTTACGCCATAACCCTCCTCCCCTACCCCTCTCTCTCTCTCCCCCCTCGACCCTCCCCCTCCCCCCGCTCATCGACACCCACCAACCCCCCCCCCCCCCCGTCCCTCACAACACATCCCAAGCCCCCATACCCCTCCCCTCCACACACACACACACACACACACACACACACACACACACACACACACACACACACACACACACACACACACACACACACACACACACACACACACACACACACACACACACCACCACCACCTCCATCTCTACTTTCCGCTTCGCTGATTTCGTCCCCCCCCTCCCTCCCTCCCTCCCTCCCTCCCTCCCTCCCTCCCTCCCTCCCTCCCTCCCTCCCTCCCTCCCTCTCCCTCTCTCCCTCCCTCCCCACGCCCAACACACGAAACACAATGCCCGGATGACGCCTTGAAAACACGTGTAGAGACTTTCAAAGTTGCTGCTGTGGAGGGGGGCAGAGGCTGAGTAAGATCCCTCACTATCTTTCTACTCCCTGCCCACCCCCCTCCCTTATCACCTCACCCCTTCTTCCACTCCTCCTCCCCCTAACAGGCCAGTTCTATCAAGAGTGGGTTATCTTTGCGGAAGAGAGTGCGAAGTAGATTTTGCGGGTCGGGAGGAGAGGGGAGGAGAGGGAAGAAGAGGGAAGAAGAGGGAAGAAGAGGGAAGGAGAGGGAAGGAGAGGGAAGGAGAGGGGAGGAGAGGGGAGGAGAGGGAAGGAGAGGGAAGGAGAGGGAAGGAGAGGGAAGGAGATGGAAGAAGAGGGAAAGAAAGGAGAGGGAAATTAAAGATATGTGTGTGTGTGTGTGTGTGTGTGTGTGTGTGTGTGTGTGTGTGTGTGTGTGTGTGTGTGTGTGTGTGTGTGTGTGTGTGTGTGTGTGTACATATATATATATATATATATATATATATATATATATATATATATATATAGAGAGAGAGAGAGAGAGAGAGAGAGAGAGAGAGAGAGAGAGAGAGAGAGAGAGAGAGAGAGAGAGAGAGAGAAATAATGAGAAAGAGTGAGAGAGAGAGAGGGAGATAAACGGGCAGGAGGGGAGAGGGGGATAGTAGATAAAAAGGGATACGGAAGGAGATAAGGAAAGGAGAGGCTGGAGAAGGCAAGGGTCAGCGAGTCCCCCGCCACTCCGGAAGCGAGTTAGCGCGACGGGCGTGACGGCAGGACGTCCCGCGACGCGTAGGGGCCTTCTCGCAGGGCACCAGGGCGAGCGTCCGAGCGTCCGTCACAACGGGACGCGGGGACGACCGAGCACTCGCGGCGCTCTCTTGGCTGCGTCTCTCTTTACCGGATGGGGTGACAGGTGGAGAGAGAGGACGAAGTGGGAGAAGGGAGAGGGGAGGAGGGGAGAGGAGAGGAGGGGGGAAGAGGGAGGGAAGGGAGGAGGAGGAGACGAGCGGCCGAATCGAGGTCTAGCTTAAACGCAATCCCAACTTCCGATCTTACGCCATAACCCTCCTCCCCTACCCCTCTCCCTCTCCCCCCCTCGACCCTCCCCCTCCCCCCAGCTCATCGACACCCACCAACCCCCCCCCCCCCGTCCCTCACAAGGCATCCCAAGCCCCCATACCCCTCCCCTCCACACACACACACACACACACACACACACACACACACACACACACACACACACACACACACACACACACACACACACACACACACACACACACACAGTAGATAAAAGTAGTAGATAAAAAGGGATACGGAAGGAGATAAGGAAAGGAGAGGCTGGAGAAGGCAAGGGTCAGCGAGTCCCCCGCCACTCCGGAAGCGAGTTAGCGCGACGGGCGTGACGGCAGGACGTCCCGCGACGCGTAGGGGCCTTCTCGCAGGGCACCAGGGCGAGCGTCCGAGCGTCCGTCACAACGGGACGCGGGGACGACCGAGCACTCGCGGCGCTCTCTTGGCTGCGTCTCTCTTTACCGGATGGGGTGACAGGTGGAGAGAGAGGACGAAGTGGGAGAAGGGAGAGGGGAGGAGGGGAGAGGAGAGGAGGGGGGAAGAGGGAGGGAAGGGAGGAGGAGGAGACGAGCGGCCGAATCGAGGTCTAGCTTAAACGCAATCCCAACTTCCGATCTTACGCCATAACCCTCCTCCCCTACCCCTCTCCCTCTCCCCCCCTCGACCCTCCCTCACACCCGCTCCCCCCCCCCCGTCCCTCACAAGGCATCCCAAGCCCCCATACCCCTCCCCTCCACACACACACACACACACACACACACACACACACACACACACACACACACACACACACACACACACACACACACACACACACAGTAGATAAAAGTAGTAGATAAAAAGGGATACGGAAGGAGATAAGGAAAGGAGAGGCTGGAGAAAGGCGGGGTCAGCGAGTCCCCGCCACTCGGAAGCGAGTTAGCGCGACGGGCGTGACGGCAGGACGTCCCGCGACGCGTAGGGGCCTTCTCGCAGGCTTCCAGGGCGAGCGTCCGAGCGTCCGTCACAACGGGACGCGGGGACGACCGAGCACTCGCGGCGCTCTCTTGGCTGCGTCTCTCTTTACCGGATGGGGTGACAGGTGCAGAGAGAGGACGAAGTGGGGGAGAAGAGGAGAGGAGAGGAGGAAGGGGAGGGGAAGAGGAGGAGGGGAGGAGGGGAGGAGGGGAGGAGGGGAGGAGGGGAAGAGGGAGGGAGGAAGAGGGAGTGGAGGAGGAGGGGAGGCGGAGAGGAGGGGGGAAGAGGGAAGGAGGGGAGGAAAGGGGAGAGGAGGGGAGAGAAGGGAGGAAAGGGGAGAGAAGGAAGTAGGAAAGTGGCGATGGGAGTGGCGGGGAGGGAAAAGAAGATAGGAAGGAAAAGGGAAAAATGAAGAAGTGGGTGATGGAGAGAGGGGGATAGGGAAAGGAGAGGAGAAGAAAGGAGAGAAGAGGAGAGAGAGACAAAGCCGAGCAGTCAGCCAGGAGAAAGAAAGCAAGCCAGACAGACATGAGAGAGAAAAAAAATACAGAAACAAGGTTGACATACAAACAGACATACATACATACAACCAGACAGACACAGACAGACAGAGTACAAACACATCACCCCCACCCCCAACCCCCTTCTTAAAGAACACGATCCGACCAAGGAGAGCCCCACCGGATGCACACACACACACACACACCTTCAAAACGACACGTGAGTGAAAGCGCCGACAAAGGGTTCACACTCACACATCACCCATTTACTACTGACTGCACCGCTCAGACGAAATGCCAAACAAACGCTACGACCGAAAACCATCACCCGGCAACTGCAATAAGTTCTGCAACTATGCTATCATTATCGCTATTGCCGTGCGCCTTTACTACTGCAACCTTGCTGGAATTACTATTGCGAGCAGTGAGACTGCCAATACTGATGGCAACGAAAATAACAGAAATAATAATAATCATAATAATCATAATAATAATAATAATAATCATAATAATCAATAATAATAATAATAATGTCACCAAAACTAACAATAACAACAAAAACAACAACAACAAAACATCAACAATAATAATAATAATAATAATAATAATAATAATAATGCCACTAATACTAACAATAACAATACCAAAAACAAAAACAACAACAACAATAACAATTATCATAATAATAATAATAATAAAAATAATAATAATAATAATAATAACGTACAAGCAAATCCTCTCAACGACCCCCAACACCTACAAAAACACAATCAAACAAAAATCACCTCCCCCCCACCACCACCACCACCGCGAACCTTTATACCAGCTGATCCAGACGAGAGGGGGGAAGGGAGGGAGGGAAGGGGGAGGTAAGAACTCCCATAAAAGCTCCCAACCGCTACTAGATTTCCTAGGCACCACAGCGCGACGGCCTCCTCCCCTTCCCCCTGCCCCTGCCCCTCCCTCTGCCCCTGCCCCTACCTCTACCCCTTCCCTCCCCCTCCCATATTGCTCTTAGGCAATAACGTCGCATGTACGAACGAACGAACGCAATCACCTTCCCTCTCTTTATGC
>BOPN01001383.1:136437-138937 GCA_017312705.2 Penaeus japonicus
AGAGAGAGAGAGAGAGAGAGAGAGAGAGGGAGAGAGTGAAAGAAAAAGATAAACAGAGTAAGAAAGCATGTGCACGCCCGCCTACCTACCAGTCTCCCAAACACATCCAAACAACACATCCACAACCAAATGAAACCGCCCCTGCTTCCCCTGTGCAAATCCCACCCAACCGAAAGGCATGTCACAGCGCGGTATCATGACAGGAAACGCGTTGATGCGTGTCATAATACGTTACCCTCTGAGACTAATGAGTTCCCCGATAACCTATTCGATAACCAGAGTGGAAAATAATGCGTTTATCATTACATTAACATGTGAAAAAAAACGTGTATAAACAGTGTGTGTGTGTGTGTGTGTGTGTGTGTGTGTGTGTGTGTGTGTGTGTGTGTGTGTGTGTGTGTGTGTGTGTGTGTGTGTGTGTGTGTGTTGTATGACCTCACTACATCCAAAGCATAAATCAGAGACCAATGAAAACATAAATAAATAAAACAATCAGCGAACAAAATAAAGCCAAGAAACGAGGACTGTGAGAAAGCCAACAGCCTCATTCTCCTCCTCATAACAAACAATCAACCGTGCACAGAATATAATCAAAGGGAAATGGCCCACAACAAACAAACACCGCCCCTCCCCCTCCCCCCCCCAAAAAAAAGACAATGCCGAACATCCTTCCGACAGCCATGCGCAGATACATGACCGAACATAAGGCCTTTCGCTTCCCTCTTTTTCTTTTTCTTTTTCTTCTTCCTCCTCCTCCTCCTCCTCCTCCTCCCTCCTCCTCCTCCTCCTCCTCCTCCTCCTCCTCCTCCTCCTCCTCCTCCTCCTCACGGCACCCCCTTCCTTGTCCCTTCCCTCTTTCTCCTCCTCCTCCTTCTCCTTCTCCCAGCACCCCCTTCCTTGACTCTCCCCTCTTCTTTCTCCTCCTCCTCCTCCCGGCACCCCCTTCCTTGCCCCTTCCTTTCCCTCCTCTTCTTGGACCCCCCACCCCCCTACCCCTTTCTTTTCCCTCCTCCCGGCAACCCCCTACACCCAGACCCTCCCTTTCCCTGCTCCCGGCACTCCCCCCCTCCCCCCCCACACACACCTTTCCTTACCTCCTCCCAACCCGACTCCCCCTTACTCCTCTCCCCCCTTCCCCCTTCCCCCTACCCCAACAAATACGATTCCAATCTCGCCTACTTTTCCCTCATAACCAGCACGCCCGCGGCAGCAAACTGGACTGCAATTCCTGAGGCGGTTCGGGTGGGGTTGGGGTGGGGTTGGGGGGGTTGGAGTAGGGAGAGGAGAGGCTGGGAAGGGGAGTGGAGAGGAGATGAGGGAGAGAGAGGGGGAGAGAGGAGGAGAGGGGGAAGGGAGTTTGGGGGAAAAAGGAGGGAGTAGGAGTGGAGAGATGGGGGGAGGGAGAGGTGAAGAGAGAGGGGGGGGATAGAGGGAGAGGGAGAGGGAGGTGACGATTGCAACCGGAGAGGGGAAGGGAGGAGGCGATTGCAACCTCACAGCACGCGACCTACATCCCAACAGTCACTCTCCTCCCTAGCCCTCCCCCCCTTACCCTCAAGCCACCGTCCCCACCCCTACCCCTACTCCTACCCCCATCCCCACCCCACCCCACCCCACCCACCTCTCGACCCGCCCGTAAGTCCCCCGTCCCGTCAGACTGCCGCCGTCTTTGCGCTCGCCCCACGCTGTGTTTACAGATACCGGTACGCCCTTCTCCACAACGGTCGCTTTGTGCACGCGGCAACGCAGGTATCCAGACAAAGGGGCGGCCATAAAGATAGACAGAGGCAGAGAGGCAGATTTGAGAGACAGAGATACAGACACGGATATTTGAGAGACAAGAGACAGAGAGACAGAGATACAGACACGGATATTTGAGAGACAAGAAACAGACAAGACAGAAATTATATAAAAAGAGACATACAGAAAACTCGACCGCAGACATGCACATACATACGTAAGAGAGCTATGTAGATAAATCTGCGAGCCAGTCGCAGACATGCAACCACCCTTCATCCTCCCTCCCTCCCTCCTTCCTCCCTCCCTCCTCCCTCCCTCCTCCCTCCTCCTTCCCTCCCTCCCTCCTTCCCTCCCTCCCTCCATCCCCTTGCCCAGTGCCCTCCCTACCAGTAGCTGCAGAGCCGCCCACAAGTGAGGTATTGCGCGCACTGCAGGCAGACCGAAGTCGGGATAATAACAATAATATTGATAATACCTTAATAATGTAAAAGCTGGTGTGACTAGACCACCCTTCCTTGTCCCAGCTCTTTTTTCTTGCCCCCCTCTACCTCCATGTTTATTTATTTTTCTATTTTTATTTCTCTCTCTCTTACTCTCTCTATCTGTGTGCGTGTGCGTGTCTGTGTACGTGTACGAAAGCGTATGCGTATGCGTGTGCGTATGCGTATGCGTGTGCGTGTGCGTGTGTATGTGTATGTGTGTGTGCTTGAGCGTGTATGCGTCTGGGTACACGTCACTAAATCACCTGAAAGTCACTCAC
>BOPN01001383.1:166437-173937 GCA_017312705.2 Penaeus japonicus
CCCTTGCGTAATTTACCCGTCACAGGATGGCGATATTTATACGAGCCTGATAAGTACGGTTACAAAACGTTATCGCCCACCTCTATTGGAAAGGCCTATCCCTAAAAAAAGAATAAATCATTTTAAAAAATATATTGTCACCGAGCAATACGCCAACTTGTACCGCTTAATCTGACAATATGTATAATTTGCTTTACCAAAAAAAACATTACACTCACATTATAAGCTACCGAGTACTGATAACTTCACAGTTATTCAACCCGCCAAACACAACTTTTATGGCCTGTGTAATCTTTCTGATATGAGGAAAAGGTCAGACAACTTCAGTAGTCTCTAAAGTGGGAGTTTGACGCTGGTAGACGATCGTAACGGTGATGCTTTCAGGTAAGGTCAAGAAATGCAGTTTCGTGTGTACTGAGACGTGCTGAAGATGGCGTGCTTATCGTATCTTTAGAATTAAGAACTACCAACAGAAAACGGCCAATAAGCTGTTGTGAAATCTTATCTTTCCGGTCGTCGTCAGATCTTCAATGTATAAAAGGGGGACACTCAAATACGTTGAAGAATGGCATGCTGTCTAAGTCACAACCTATTCTAGGTTAGGCTAGGTCAGGTTGTAGGGAGGTTTGATAATACATACGAAACCGTGTGTGTAGTGGTTGATAGACACCCTAGATAAAACGGTAATATACTCATGGAGATTAATTTCTCTAAGACACTACTGGCGTACGGTATTTTTTTTTTTTTTTTTTTTTTAGCACTGTCTCATTTTATCTTCAGTTACTAGGCAAGAGTGATCAATAAGCAATACAAAATATCCAAGGTCTGCTATCTGGGTTTATGTGGTGTCAACTCTTATTTAACTCTTATTTACACAATAAAAGTAACTTCAGCTTGGATGAAACTGCGCTGGATAGAAGCAAATTTTCAACCTAGGACCGGATACCCAAAATTGACTTACGAACAGCGAGCTCCAAGGATCATAATCGAAACATTTCAACTGCCCTCACGTAATGTCTCAGCATGCTTTTCCGTTAAATATGCTTCCATTATCAACTAAAGTTCATTCTAGCACATAGAACGCGAATTTACCCGAAAAAGGGTATTACAAGAATAGTTTAAGGACAGTTTTAGTGCAGGTAGGAGAATATCCAATTAGTGGTCGCGCCTCTCCTTGAAAATTATCCAGAATTTTCGCTAATTACATCAATTACATCATGTTATGCATCAATCAACTGTATGTCTGTCATCTATCATATGATTTTAATTTTCGGTATAACTTATCATTTTGCGTACTTCAGGATTATTAATTACCAACATTGCACAGTGCAATTTAGCATTAGCTGAATATTCTAGATGAGATCCAGTAACCCATACTAGGCGTTGTCAATAAACCATGCTTTTTTGAAAGCTTGTTGCTCATCTTCATGCTGCAACAATCTACTCATTTTTATAACACACATGATAACAAATATGTAAAAAGGCGATAGTATTATCTGACAATAGAGCAACAATACACGTTATCTCTAGCATCCTGCAATAACTGGCAATCTCTCGCAATCATTTGCTGTCATATTTCAACTTATTTCGAGAGATAACTCCGCCCATACACGCGTGCCAACCTATCCAATAGGGCCGGAAACACGCATGCGCAGACCATCACCGAATGGCGAAAATGCCAAAGATTTCCTGATTTTTGTTTCATGTCTCATTTCGCCGTATAAGGAGTATCATAAAAGTAGTTTGCAGCAAAAAATAATTTAAAATAAAGATAATAACCGCATATCATGTATTTAAAGACTCATTAATGAAAAATTGAAATAAATACAATCTAAAGTAGCTTTGAAAAATAGGTGGTAAGTAATTGTTTAAATCCTTTGACTAGCTTTACATTTATTCTCTAACTTGTATAAAACTGAATTTATAGTCTTTGATATGGAAAATATATACATGAGAGCAAAATGTGTACTGGATGCATTTTTGTTTTTTATTGTTACAGCTGACAGCTAATTAAAGGCTATCATAGTAAATAGTCATAAACAGATCAAGCTGATGGGCAACAAGCGGTCTCAAAAAAAAAAAAAAAAAAAAAAAAAAAAAAGTTAATCTTTTTCCGTCTTTCATACATTGTCACGCAACTATGCCAAAATAAATCAAATCGGTAACCCATTTAAAAACAATAAAATAGGTGAGTTTAGATAATTTTTAAATTCATCAAGTAATGTGCATCCTGTAATATCCATTTTCAATACAATTTTTGTAAGGCACCTATAATATTATCCTTATGCAATCGCCATAAAATGAAAAGTCTATCCTAATGCAAAGATATTTTTTGTGTATTATTACAGTGAAGATATGAACAAATAAAATATACCATGCCGAAGTGAATAAACAAAAATATTAATAGCTTAGGATAAATTTTGCTTTAATTGATGTCTCATGGAATACAGTATATTTGCACAAATAAGATCAATTTACTGACTGATAGTCTATACAACTGCTATTTGAAGAAATAAGCATAAAGAAATGATAATATTAATATTCAACTTCACTTCACATGCCAATATGAATGAATTAAAACAAAGTAGAAATGAAATATTGGACGTGGGAATAATATTTTCTGAGGCATAAAATGAAATCACACATACTATTTGACATAAATTACTCTAGGCCTGAATATCATATGGACTCAAAATTATTTTTTATTAGAGGGAGAAGCAAATAACTGTACAGATTATTATTTCAAAGGCCCGCCACAGAGGCACAGGTGGTTTTGTTCGAGCGGTACGACATTTCGCCGTCGTACGCCCGGCAGTGTCTATACTCCGCCCACTAAAAGTTGAAATGATTGCGAGTCGATGACGGCAGATAACGCCTATAAATGGTGGTTTAGATAAGTTTTTTTTCCCGTAAATCATCTCTCAAATCACGGAATCCTTTTTTTGAATTCCTTTTGTCGACGTCTCTCTGGTTTTCTTTCTATGTTAAGCTCTTTGCTTAGGTATGCGATCTATTATTTAAATCTTACCTTACTAATGTATATTGCCTGGTTTCATTGCACAGGTTTTAGCAATTTATCTTATATATGCTAAGGATCTAAAGTCAAGATGCAATACGGTAAATGTTCTAAGTACACTGCCATTTTCTTATCAACTGGAAAACTTCATGTATTCCCGACAATGTTACTTTAATAACTAGTTTCGGAATATCGATGGATTCAGAGGAGGACCCCCTTGATATTACGGTTGCCACCTTCTTAGGAAATAATTATTTGTCTCACTTCAGTCCCTTTATGGTGGTCTTAAGCTCTCTTGTCCTCTTTCTCCCTCTCTTTCTTGTTTTTTGGTTGAAGTGTTGTGTAAGTATTCAAACACTTTACGAAATCCAAGAGTAGTAGATTGAAAATTATGAAAAAGGGACAAGAGAGGATTATGAAGGCTTGCATTATCCTTTGCGATGAATCAACCATCTACCATCAGAAATTCCTTTCTGAGGAGTCATGCAAAATCACGTAATTACAGTACTTAACCTTACCCTAATTTACTTTAACACCCTTCAAAACACCTGTCTTTACAAAGAAGAAAAAGACAAAAAGACAATCCTTTATTATCACATCGAAGAGCAAAAAAAACCCTACAAGTTAGAAATTATTCGAATACGGATGCCATACCGTACCGTAGTAGTACCGTACTTGACAGCTCCTCCACTCCACTTGTAAACATAAACAAACGCACGAACACACCGGTACCCCCGTGTGCTACTCTCCGTGATGTAAATCTTATCAGTTCGGCTCGAAATGCGATAAAGTCATGAACTGTGACTGAGTGTTGAAGGTAATTTAAAACTTGGTGGGAGTGGGAGATTACATGAAAGCTTATTAATCAACATATGAAAGGGGCGGAGGAGGTGAAAAGGTGCTCGTGGCTGTGACAGGACTACATAGTCTGTAGTCTGCGTGAGAATTAGTGTTGATTATGTCTTTTTTGTGAAGGAAGTTTAGTAAAGGTAAGTCTTATTTCAGTCGGTTGATCTCGAAATAGAGAAGTTCACATCCAAACAGGCAGTGAATATGCTGCATCATACATATCTGGGATCATAGCCCCTGTATCATCTTAATTATACTTTTTTGAATGTTTAGAAGACTCCTACAGCAGCTTTCAGAATGAAACTTTTTCTCGTAATCATATAGACTTTTCTCATCCAAATCCACATTAAAATTGTGAAACTTACATCAATGTTAATGGGTGGCATACAAAATATCCTCCAACATGTTAATGGCAGTCAAATTTTCTCCAATACTTCATGTCTCAGAAAAGACCAACAAACTTCCAACTCACATATTTCAGTGAGACAGAGTTTAGATTCATTCCTATTTTGAAGATTACTTATACGTAGCGGAAGTTTCTTGGCCTTTGCCGGACGGCCAACAGGTACTGAACAAGTGCAGATTAACCAGACTGAATTCTTTGCATAGGGAATAGTCTAAATTCACATGGTGTTAATTCTCTTAATTCTTGAAGACTTTCTCTCAGGTGAGTTCCATCCGCTCACATAATATGCTGGCAGCATGGATTAAACACATATAGTGGGGGTTGTTATAGAAGTTGTATTTATATGAACAAAGTTCATAGCGACAAATTAGAAAAAAGGTATGAATGAGACTGAATATCTAAACAATGCAAGAGATGTATTTGACGCATTCCGACGGAGGTCTTTCTCAAAAATACATGTATTTTTGAGACTGGCCTCCGTAGAAATGCGTCAAATACATCTCTTGCTTTGTTTAGATATTCAGTGTCATTCATACCTTTCTTTTTGTATTTATATCATATGTGTGATAATAGAATCAGTGATATGATAAAATTGTATGAAATCATCAAGGGAAGCTGGAGGATAAAAGGAGGAAGAAGTGTTATATGTTATATGCAAATTTTTTGGAATTACAAAGCACCAACTCCTTGCTTTTACTCATAGTACTTTTTTTTGTTTTTATCCCACCATTATCCTTCCAAAACTTATATTGTCAATATGTTATGTATGTCAAAAATGGATGTACAGATTAGGTAATGGCCAAATCAAATTATTCTTGTTAATGTAATGATAATAATTATAAAGATGATGATAATAATAATGGTAATAACTAATGATAATGATCATAATAATAATGATTATAATAGTGATAATGATGATAAAGATAATAATAATGACAACGGTAATAATATTAATGATGATAGTAATATTAACCCATTGAGTACAAGTGTCATGGCATACATGACGGAATTGATTAGGCCTAGAAGACAGGTGTCAGTGCGTACATGATGCAACATCAGGTTCTGCTCACAGTTGAACCACGTACACAGTCATGAAGTATTAATGGCTGTAACGGCACTAGCTTCAGAGCTACAGCATCCCAAAGTCAGTCTGAACCAACATTTTTTGATGGATTTATGGAAAAACAATATTTGGGCTAGTTTGCGCTACCTGGAGGACGGAGAAACCACTTTACCCGTTCCTCTAATTTTTATCTGGTGCTGCCAGCGTCATAGACCAGCCATCCTGACTGCCAGTTAGGTAGTTAGGCACCCTTTCTGCAATGGGTTAAAATATGATAATGATGGTAATAATGATTATAGAAATATGAATGATATTTTTTCCCCTACAAAAAATCCAAGAATGTCGTAAATTGGTGAACTCAGGTAGGTTTAGTAATTAACTCTTTGGTTATTTAGCACTTGTGAAGCCATCTCTGTGTAAAATAAAATTTAGATAAAACAACACGCTCTTGGCTAATGCATGAATTATATATATATATATATATATATATATATATATATATATATATATATATATATATATATATATATATATATATATATTTATCTATTTATCTATCAATCTATCAATCTATGATCTATTTATCTATTTATCTGTTTATCTGTTTATCTATTTATCTATATATCTATTTATTTATCTATATATCTATATATCTATATATCTGTATATCTATCTATCTATATATCTATATATCTATATATCTATATATCTATATATCTGTATATCTATCTATCTATCTATCTATCTATCTATCTATCTATCTATCTACCAATCTATCTATCTTTCTGTCTATCTTTCTATCTATCTATCTATCTATCTATCTATCTATCTATCTATCTATCTATCTATCTATCTATCTATCTATCTCTCTCTCTCTCTCTCTCTCTCTCTCTCTCTCTCTCTCTCTCTCTCTCTCTCTCTCTCTCTCTCTCTCTCTCTCTCTCTCTCTTATATATCAATATATCTTTTATCTATTTATCAATCATTCTATAATCTATTTATCTGTTTATCTATTTATCTATTTATCTATTTATCTATATTCCTATTTATTTATCTATCTATTTATCTATTTATCTATATATCTATATATCTGTATATCTGTATATCTGTATATCTATCTATCTATCTATCTATCTACCAATCTATCTATCTATCTATCTTTCTATCTATCTTTCTATCTATCTTTCTATCTATCTATCTATATATATATATACATACATAGATGGCCCCACAAGAACTTTGATATCAAGGAGTTGATTAGTAAGCCCAACTAATCTCACCTGTTTACCATATTCCTTGAGATTAGGGATTTTTTATCATCATCATCATTATCATTATCATTATCATTATTATTCTCATTCTCATTATCATTATCATGAGCATCATTATCTTCATTATTATTATTATTATTGTTATTATTATTATTATTATTATTATTGTTATTATCATCACATCATCATCATTATCACTATCATTTGAAAAAAAATCTAATTCAGCCAATTCTTTTACCTTTACTTCATCATTATGTTTTGTTTTGTTTTGTTTTTTATACTTATGTTTACCAATGAGAAAAACGTATTGAAGTTGAGATATTGGTTTTGTGGTCAGGCATTTGCATAAGATATTTATTATTTGTGAAAATAGAAGTCCGTGAAGAGTCTATATGAGTAAATGCTAGTCAAAACATGCATATCTTTGATTATGTAAGTTTGCAGTAATACATTTTTTAGTCTCTTTATTACAGTGACGTCATCTTTCCTCAGATTTGCAGATTTGTTTGAAATGAAGTAGACATGATGTCCATGATGAATTTGTCAACGCAAGGAGAGAGATCTTCCGTCGAGGCTTGGAACAATGACCCGCCTTCTTCCGAAAATGGTGCGAGTGAAGAGGGCAGCTTCTGGTACCAGTACAAAGCCCTCCTCATTCGTAATTTTACCATCAAAGCCAGAGACCGCCGGAGGACCATAACTGTAAGTAATGAGTTCACGCACGAAGGTTGTGTGGTTCTGTGGCTCTGTGTCCGTGCATCGTAAACAGCATTTCAGCTAATTATGTATATGGTTAATGTAATGTCATATATGATTCATTTTGATTCATTTTCAGTATCCATGCAAGGATTCAAAATGAACTGATTCTTTGTTGCAGGAATTTCTCATGCCATTA
>BOPN01001383.1:183937-198937 GCA_017312705.2 Penaeus japonicus
ATATTTTTCAGTTTTAGTCCAGGGTTTCTAATAGAAGTTTTAAATTGTATGAGAACTTGTTTATGATACACGTATGATAACTTGCATAGTGATATTGTTTTAAGCTAGAATGATACGTATAATGTTTCATAGATATTCTCACATTATTGAAATGATACAGTTAAGGCTAAGTTAAAAGAAGCCTGGCATTCTGTTTATCTTATTTGACTAAGTATGGGATTTTATTCATGTCAGTAATTCTGTGCTTATTTCAGCGATCCCAATGAGTTGACAGACATTCGGCGAATCACAGGTGTATGTCCACAACACGACATTATATTCTTAAACCTAACTCCTAGAGAACATCTCAGCTTTTATGCCCGCATTAGGGTATGTATGTAAACTGTTTCTTAGGATTTCATCATTTGAAATACATTCTTAACCCAAGTAAAACAAAGAAAGATAATGAATAATTACAACCTAAGGAAATGCACACAGACACACTTAATTGGTTTCCTTTGATTATCATTTTTGGAATGATTGATTTCAGGGTATTCCCAGCAATAAGGTTGAGGCAACTGTGGAGCAGACACTGCAGGAAGTGGACCTTTATAGTAAAGGCGACACCAAGGCTGCACAACTCTCAGGTAAATTGCTAATTCAGTCCTTTGTTATTTCAGCTTTTCTTAGTAATACTGGTGATTTGCAAAAGATGAAAATTGCATCTTCTGGTAATGTAGTTTAGTTTTTGAAACAGTTGCTGCATAGCATGCCTGCAGTATGGTTCTTAGTTTTTATTTTATTGATACTGGGGACATACACTGTCCATTATAGTTTTGTTTCAAACAATATATTATTTAGGTCCCTTAACTGTTTAGTTACCAAGGAATCAGTTTGTAATCCTTTGTAATCTTACATCACTGTTTTACCACATTCCTTGAATAATGGTGATTTATTTAGATTATTATTATTGTGGTATTATTAGTTACAATAATAGTATTAACCCATTGCAAACAGGTGTCAAGACATACATGTCGGCACCAATTAGGCCTAATATACGGGTATCAATGCGTACATGACATGACATTGGGATCTGCTCACAGTTGAAGTGCGCACACAGTCATAAAGTATTACGGCTGTAACAGTGCTAGCTCCAGAGCTATAGAGTTCCAAAGTCAGCCTAAACTCGCATTTTATGATATATTTATGAAAAATATTTTTTGGGCTAGTCTGCGCTACCTGGAGGGCAGAGAAAACCCTTTCCCCGTCCCTCTAATTTTGTAGATTTGCTTGCCTGGTCTCCATGATGAGTTTTATTTCAGAACGAGGTACTTCATGCCACAAACCTTGACTTTTCCCACTCCCTTTCAGTCACTCATATTAAAACTAGAGCCATTTTTGTCTTTTGATATTTTGCCTTTTATTGTATTGATAAACTTATATGTGTCATATCACAGGCTCTGTCAATGCTGCAGTTTATTAAATTTGTAGTATAGAGTCTATATCAGCTCCTCCCAGAAGTATTGCTGGGAGGACAAAAAGCAATTTTATTTTTTTGTATTTGTGTACTGTCAGGAACAAATACAAAATGTATAACCATCCACAGTGAAGATATCATGAAGAGGTAGGGAAGAGGAAAGAAACCTGTGCTTATGACTGTGAGTGCCACATAAAAAGCATCCCTACTGGCACAGGGGCATATTGCAGACACTGGGCATGGTTTGAGTCACCTTCCTATTCTCATTCTGCCTGTATATCCATCATCGTCGGTAATTTAGAGCAAGAGGTTGGCAACTTGCTGTGTGTCCTCGCTCTTTAAGGATAGTGCTTACTGGAGCATTCAAGACTCTCTCACCTGTTGGTGCTAGAAATAAGTGGTGCTGTCTTGGTTTTGGATGTTAGGGGAAACTCATTCTAGTTAATATTATGGCAATTATAGTAATTAATACTGCTATTGTCATCATCACTCACTCATTACTCATAGCACAATAAAGTAACACAGAGATCCAAAATCCCCAAACTTCATGTACCCACAATGACCGTCATTAGGCCAAAGCATCACCATCATGTATGTCATGACACAAAGCTGCAATGGGTTAAGAGAAATTAAAAACTTTTTTCAAGGAATGAGCTAAACAGGTGAAGTCAGGTAAGTCTGCTAATTGATTCTTTGGTGACTAAGCACTTTTGGGACCATCTGTATGCAAATTAATTAATAAAAAGACAAAATGCTACCACAGTGTATGTATACATGCACTCCAGAGTCAATAGGTCAAAGACTGGCTAAACTCAACCTCTCTTCATGTGTATAATGAAAACTAGCAACTGATTAACTGGATCTAATCTAACTTCATTTTTACCTAACCTAACCTAATCTGCTGTACATAACCGCTGTAAATAAGAATTGTTTTAACATACCTTTATAGGTGGACAAAAGAGGAAATTGTCAATAGGAATAGCTTTGATTGGAGACCCAAAGCTGATATTTTTGGATGAGCCGACAGCTGGGGTTGATGCCTACTCTCGCAGGAAGCTTTGGAGTTTATTGAAGAACAGGAAAGAGGGCAAGGTGAGTCAGATGTCTGTCTAGCCTCAAGCAAAATTTAGATTTGAATTTTTTTTATAATCTTTTAGTGGTGGAGAAGTCTTCTAAGTCAAGCAGAGTTAGTCGCATACTCTTCATCTTACAGATTATTAATCCCTGATTACTGTGAAAAATGTACTTTCTCAGGTGATTTTGTTGACGACCCATTTTATGGATGAAGCAGACATCTTGGCTGACCGGAAAGCCATTGTTTCAAAGGGGAAGCTGCGTTGTTGTGGATCATCTCTGTTCCTGAAGAACAAATTTGGCCTGGGCTATCACTTGACGTATGTCATAGATACTCTGAGTTTAGATATGTTGTTAATGCATAAAAGTAAATGAATGAAGAATTGTACTAAAGGAAATTAACATTGTCCATGTCACTGATTTATACTTATTTAAAAGCTACCGCCCAAACTTTTTGAAATCCTCAAGTACAACTGGAGGAAGTATAAAACAGTTGGTACAAGGATGAATCTAATTTTGTTTCAGGTTAGTTGTATCTGATGATTGTGATACAGATGATGTCCAGAGTACTGTGCAATCTGCCATTGGCAATGCACAACTAGCAAGACATTATGGGAAAGAAGTGTCCTTCCTTTTGCCGTCCAATTCAACAGAATCTTTTCCAAAACTGTTTGAAAAGCTGGATGATCACATGAAGGGAGAAGAGGGAGCTTCTGCTATAGAGGGCTATGGTATCTCAATGACAACCCTAGAAGAGGTTTGCAGAGGAGATTTTTATGTCTGCATGTTGGTCTTATAATCTATTTTCAGTTGGATTTTTTACCTTCAATTTTAATGTTGATAATGTTAACTCCTTTCAGGTTTTCTTGACCTTAAGTGAAGAAAATGAGAGTGCAGGTCAGCAGTCTATGGAAGATATTAGCCAGATGGTTAGAGAAAAGCTGACTTCTTCCTCGCCTCAGCACTCAGCTTCACCTGTAAACTCCTATGCCCAAAATGGCGAGGTAGCAGATGACAAGAGAGAGGGATTTGCACTTGAGGCTGTTGAAGTTAGGTGTGTGTAAACTTCATTGCAACATATGTATAGATTTAAAATGGATAGTTTTAGTATATTATATTTTATTTGGGTTTATCCATTATAGAAGCCCTAAAGCAACAGTCACATGGTTTTTATTCTGGTAAAAATGCAGTTTCATCTCTGTACCACATATGTTTCACCTTGATTTTTTTTTATCCATGGCTCTCCTTTTTGAAAGAAAATAATAGATGTAAATGACTGTGATGAATAGAGAGAAGTAACTCTATATCATCAATATTCTTTCCTTTCAGACCAGATCAGTGGAGAACCTACAAGGCTATGATTAAAGTTCGATTCATTGGCTTATTACGGGAAAAGTTGGCCATGTTTTTCTTGATAGTTTTTCCAATTGGCTTGACTGTCGGTGCAATTGCTGTCTTAGACTCACAGCAAATACAGATACCCACAGATGAGCTGTTAAATCTTAACACAGGTGAGTAATATGGTCAGTTTTGAGATGGGTAATGGTTTATCAGCCCTCCTAAAAATATGTGTAATTCAGATATATATGATACATATTTATTGAGAAAGTATTAGACAGAGCCACAAACCATCAGGATGTGCATGTCTATATGTATATGTATGTATATATATGTATATATATATTTATATATAATATATATGTGTGTGTATATATAATATATATGTATGTATATGTATGTTTATATGTATATGTATATGAATATATATTTATATTTGTATATGTATATATATATAAATTTAAATATATATATATGTATACATATATATATACATATATGTATGTATATGTATACATATTTGTATGTATATATGTATATATATATAAATATATATATATATATATATATATATATATATATATATATATATATATATATATATATATATATATATATATATATATATATATATATATATATATATATATATATATATATATATACATATGTATATATATATGAATATATATATGTATATATAAATATATAAATATATAAATGTATAAATATATAAATATATAAATAAATATATATATATATATATATATATATATATATATATATATATATATATATATATATATATATATATATATATATATATTTATATATATATATATATATATATATATTTTATATATATATATATATATATATATATATATATATATATATATATATATATATTTATATATCTATATGTACACACATATATGTGCTGCGCTGCGCACACACACACACACACACACACACACACACACACACACACACACACACACACACACACACACACACACACACACACACACACACACACACACACACACACACACACACACACATCCTATCCTTCTGGTTCACTGGTTTCTGCATTATTTGCTCAGTGTGTTACAGTGATTCAGACTAGTACTTCCCAAAAGCCACCCATTGTACTGAGTATTCCCTGTCCTTGCAGCCGCACAGCATGTATTCTTACTGGCATTCACAAGCATACAGTCATAGCTAATAGATTAATATAATGACTACATTTTCAGACTTGTATTATGGACAGTTATCAGGTGCACTTCTACAAAACAGCACACCACACGCCTTGACCAATTTAGTGGACAGTCTAAGTTCAGCGGGAATATCCTCGGCTCCATATGACGGAAATTTTACATCAATATTTAACCTCAGACCTCATATCACTGCCTTGGATGTTAGGAGTTTTCCAGAAGATAAGTAAGTTCTTGGAAGACTGTTTTTTTCCTTGTAATATAAAGGTATAACTCTTTTTTTTTTCTTTTACTGTGACATAATATTTAGTCTTTTCTTTATAATATAAAGGTATAACACTTTTTTTTTTCTTTTACTGTGACATAATATTGAGGGTTTTCTTTATAATATAAAGTATAACACTTTTTTTTCTTTTACTGTGACATTCCTTTTATGCTCGTGATTATTTATGATGTGAGCTTTAATTTCCTTTGAATGTTCCCTACTACTCTGAATGACAGAGATGGTGAAAGGGTGATAGATTCTTTTTATATATAGTATTGCCGAATTATTAATGGTAACTACGAAAATGTTTACTTGTGAGATTATTATTTGTTTTTCTTAATCTTCTATTCTTCTTACATGGCAGGATAAATGACTTGGCATTGTTGAATGTGAGGTTCAATGATTCATATGTCCATGCTATACCCATCATGGTGAATCTTCTCAGCAATGCCTTACTCAGGTATGTCTCAGTTACTGGTGCAATCTGTATAGCCCATTTTGACAATGTCTTCCCTACTGTTGTTATCACTGTCAGTATCATAAGCTCATATTGTAGACACAATGTAATATAGATTGGATTAAAAGATTTCATCAGTTTTTGAAAAGTCAACCATCCATTATACAACTTTTTTTTGTTTTTTTTATCAAGTATAATATGGATCAAAATCTAATTCTTCAAAGAAATGGTCCCAGATGCTGGGAGTGAGGTTTTTATATGAATTGTATGTGTGTGTTTCACAATTGTTCATCTATTGGTACCAGATTTTAAGGGATTCTCATATAGTGGAGATTATCTCCTAAGAAAAGCGATTTTCTGTCTACAGCATTCATAATGTTAATGGAACTGGGTTTTCTACAGGATTTCTGGGAGCCTTGACAAAATCTCTGTCGCCACTCATAATCTGCCAAGTTTGCAGAACCTTCCAAGCTTTGACACATCAGCCTTTTTTGCTCCAATGATGATTGGTTTTGTCTACACTCTAATCCCAGCTGCTCTTGGCATTGAGATCGTTAATGACCGAGAGGTATGTGTAATTGATATGTATCAAGGTTTATTGTGAATTTTTTTTGTGTGTGTGTGCGTGTGCGTGTGTGCGTGTGTGTATGTGTGTGTGCGTGTGCGTGTGCGTGTGCGTGTGCGTGTGCGTGTGTGTGTGTGTGTGTGTGTGTGTGTGTGTGTGTGTGTGTGTGTGTGTGTGTGTGTGTGTGTGTGTGTCTTCATGCATGTGCGTGTTCATATTTTTCTATGTTTCTGTGGGAAAATTGTTGAATATACTTGAATGTTTATGATTATGTAATGTAAACTGTAAATTGATTCATAGTCTTGATTTTTGTTCTTCTTTTTCAGATTGGAGCCAGGAACTTGTTGAGACTGAACGGACTGAGCTTTAACCAATACTTTTCCTCTTTCATAACTGTTATTGCAGTTGTATTCTTGATTCCGTACATCAGCCTCCTGATCATCATTGTTGCCTTTGGTGTTCCATCATTGATCATTGGACCAGCTTTTGGTGCTATTGCACTGCTCTATTTCCTTTACATACCAGTGGCTTTTCTGTGTAGTTCTACATTTGGCTACATGTTTGACAAGATGGAAACGGCAAGGCAGTTCTACCCTAACATGTCCACCACGGCGGGCTTTTTGTCATACACCGTTGTTTCCGTTGTGGATATGGTTGTTGGGACTCAGACGGAGAGCAATCCCGCTCTGATTATCCATATAATTCTCTCCATACTCCTACCTCATTACATACCTTTTGGTCTCCTGTACTATGTGAATAAGATATACCTCCTATGCTCCATTACAAATACCTGTGATAGTCTCACAGTGAGTGATTACATGACCACAGAGATCATTATTTTATTTGTGGTGGTTATTGTTGACATTCCACTCTACTACATCTTGATGCGGCTAGCGGACACAATGAAGATGGGAGGCGATTGGCGCGAGGCCTTGTGGATGTCTGTAAGTTATTATTTAAGATTTTTTTCTTTCAATGCATTCTCTTATGAACATTAAATGATGTTATTTCTCCTGAAAATTTTCACTTTGGTAGTTATGTCTCAATAGTCTTCAGACTAACAGCTAAAAGATGTATACATATCTCAAAAATTAATATCAATGTTAAGAAAATGAATGTTTTCGTATTAAATATAAAACAAATTGTATTTTGCTTTGTTCATACAGTATAGGTCATTTTGAACAATTACAGAAAACAAGAAAAATGTGTCAATATGCAGGTATAACTCTAGATTGCTCCTGTGTTGTGACATTTTATATTAATGTGAGCTATATTGTTATCTATTTTAAATTAGGATAAAGAGTGCACAAAATGTAGAATATATTTTTAGATTCTCTAGCATATCGTAATGATTTTGATGATCACCAGTTATTTTTTCTTCTAATTGTAATTGATTAAGATTGTTTGATTTTAATGATGCCAGCGGTGCCTCCAAGCCCAACTTCATATTTAATGATAGTGCAAACCATACGTTATGCTAAGGACCCATTAAAAAGGAGGCGGTCACAGTCAGTTTGGAAACAGGATTAGAGAAATGTTATGAGAAGCAGTTTGTTTTCTTATCCAGATCAATCACAGAAACAAAACATTATTCAACTTGAGCTAATGAGGCGATCAGATATGCATATTGCCAGCTTTATAAGGAGAATTTAACCTCTTTCCTTGAGATGAAGATGCAGAAAACTTTACACATAGCCATTTTAAACAGTATTTTTTTTTAACTAAAAATATTATTTCTAAATATAACTTTCCAGAAAAAGGATAAAGTGGATTACAGAAACCTTGAAGAAAGAGGGGTTGATGCCCCAGGAGGAGAAGACGATGATGTTCAGGAGGAACGTGATGATGTCGCTGCCTACCTCAATAACGGTGGTCCTGCTCCCCCGGTGTTATTATATGTAAGTGATATGATTATTTATGTAATTGGGAATAGTAAAAGACTGTACTACTCTTGATCTGCTGTAAATAGTTAATGTCTGGTTTGTTTATAATAAAAATTCACCTGTTTAAAAAAGTATTGTATTGAAGAAAGTCATGAAGGCCATGTTTCTTTAACCCACTGACAACAGGGTATCTCATTTTTGCAAACGTTCACGTACCGGGGTAAACACGTGTGGTCATGTAGCCTGCTATATAACTCCTTGGTCAGTACACCTGTTGTCAGTTGGTTATCTGCTGCAGCCAAAATTATGAATGTGAGCTTTATATTATTAGCATTATAGGTTTTGATATAATGAGAGGGAGATATGTTTTCTACTGGCAGCATGTTTGGCCTATCCTTATTGTTTTGATGGGTGGGTATGATAAACCGACCTCTTGTCTTATTGTGCTTATAACAAACAAGAATGTTTCCAGTTACTGTGATTGTTTTTATAGGTATATTTAAAGCTAGGACATATACCTCTATATTTTTATATGAATATAAGGAAAAATTGTTTTTTAAAAAGAGGACATAGTAAATTATTGTTGGTGGATATATTTGTATATTCAAAGACTGTTGTATGATTATTTATCACCATGAAATATTTTGTTAATGTATATAAATTTATAGATTATAAGTTTATTGGCAGAGTGAAGGACAAGACAAGCTTTTTCATAGTATTTGAATTACTTTTATTTTTGTTTTATCATCACCAGAGAAGTACTTTAGTGGTTTTGCTTTTTTTTATCAGGAATTAAGGATTAGAAATATATGTTTATAGTGCAGATTAAACTTGGACGCTGATTTACTCCAAAGATTAAAAAAGATGTGATAATAATTGATACAGAGTTCACAAGTGGCTATTATGTAATGAGTGTTGGTCTTTGTGTGGGAAAGCTGTCATCAGTGGTTATTGAGGCTAGAACTAAGTATTTAACATCGTGGAGTTTCTTGAGTGAGCCTGAGAAGGGCAACGTTGATGGAATAGCAATATTGATTAAGTTGACAGTGTTACTCACTATGAGGTTAATACAGCCAAGATGTGCCATTGGAAGTTGAAATAAGAGATAATAGAATTGAATAGAAGCTTGAAGTGGTAGGATGATTTGTCCCCATGAATACTATTTTAGCAAATCTTTGTAATAAATATTCCATTCTGATTTTAGGACCTTGGCAAAGTGTATAACAAAGGGGGCAAGAAAGCTTGTGGTAAAAAGAAAGAAGACGACAAGGAGTTCATTGCTGTGAAGAGTGTGTCACTGAGTGTGAAAGAAGGCCAAGTGTTTGGTTTATTGGGCCCCAACGGTGCTGGTAAGACGACTACCCTTCGTGTTTTGACGGCAGAAGAAGGCCCGACAAAAGGAAGGGTGAGTTATGTGGTTCTGATTTGTAATTATTGTTATCATTATTATTATTATTATTATTATTATTATTATTATTATTATTTTTACTGTTGTTATTGTTATTATTATTATTATTATTATTATTATTATTGTTATTATTATTATTATTATTATTATGATTATTATTATGATTATTAATATTATTATTGTTATTATAATTATTGATATTGTTGCATTTCTTGTTATTATTATTTCTATTTTTTGCAAGAAATGTACAAAAAGAATCACTGGTGGTTGAACAATTAAGCAGCACAGAACAGTTTAAACGGAGAGGTTCTTTTTCCCTAAAACTATTTAATAAGGCAAAAGAGTTCTTGAGATCTAGGCTTCCACTACCTTTTAACCCTCTCTGGACGGGAGGTACACTTCTGTACCGCTCATTCAAAAGCCCAGTGGCCGGACGGCACAATATTGTGCCAGCCATTTAATTGATTTAGGTCTAAGCGCTCGAAAGCCCTGGCATTGTGACATTCAAGGCTGGAATGCCCCCGTCGTGAGTGGGTTAAGCCATAATCCTTCCCAAGTTTCATCATTGTATATTGGAATATGTAGGAAAATCATTATGTTATTTACTGATTATTTCCTTAAAAGCAAATTATAACTTCAGGTTAAGTATTACAATATTTTTGAACACCACCTTCACTGTTCTGCTTCCAGTACTGACTGATGTTCACATTTATACTTCATAATGTTTCACTTCTTGTCCACTGAGATTAAGACATCCTTAGGTTGAGATTTTATCAAGTGTAGGACTCACTTTGACCCCTTTTGTCCATATACATTTTATTGATTAATATTGCTCATTTCTTTTTCATCATTGATTTCAGGTACAGATATGTGGTAATGACATCCAGTCTGGTCTTGCTGATGTGTTCCAGAAGTTGGGCTATTGTGCTCAGCATGATGTACTCTGGAAGAACATAACTGTAGCAGAACACATAGCTTGTTATGCAGAAATCAGAGGTGTTCCCGAAGACAAGATCCAACCGTAAGTATCGGTGATTGCTTGTGTTTTTAGGAATAGGTCCTTAACCTGTTATTTTATGAACTTCATTATCTGACTGCTTAGTTTCAGTTGCCCTTAGTTACAAGTGTCCAATGTAAATAATGAAGGTGGTTGGGGATGTGTTAGGTAAGAGAAGTTTTGGACTGATAAATTGCAGTTCCAGGATGTAGTTGGGTAATTAAAATAGCACTTTACTGAATATTTACAGATTAGTGGATATGTACCTGAAAGGCCTAGAGATTGAAGAACACAAAAACAAGCAGAGCAAAGACTGCTCCGGAGGCACAAAACGGAAGTTGAGTTACATCATCAGCATGCTTGGTGAGTATTAACCCATTGACATCTGGAACATGCATTACCAACTTGGATTTTGATTTTAATATTTTTTTTTACACATAGGTCCACAAGTGCTCAGTCACAAAAGATTCAATTACTCTTTTTCATTAAAATTCGACCTGTAGGCCTAGTATCTTTGTGTTCTGAAAATGATTGAAACAAAACCACAGTGGGCAATGCATGTTCAAGTGATCAGAGAAGCTAAAAATCTACAGAGGTTATGAGCCAAGCTTAGTAGTCCAAAAATGTTTCATGAACATTCTATTAACTGATCAAAGAAGAATTCCTTTAGAGGTCAGAATATTATTTGCGTTGTCGAGTGCAAAATGTTCCAGATGTCATTTGTGATTCTTTTGAGTACTTCTTCATCACTGACTGGAATTTATTATTATTATTATTATTATTATTATTTTTAATTTCTTTCAGGTCAGCCAAAGGTTGTTCTCATGGACGAACCATCAACAGGGATGGACCCGCAGTCAAAAAGGTTCCTGTGGAACTCAATCTTAGCTTCCTTTAAGGTACTGCTCCTAGCTTATAGATAAGTGAGGTTGATTGAGAATAGGGTAGGGTGAAAAAGGAGGAATCTAAAGATATAAGTATTTTAGAAAAGCTTCATCAAAAACAATGGAAAGGGAAAGAACAAGTTTCATTGACAGTTATATGTATTTTTTACAGGGGAACAGGAGTGCCATTCTAACTACTCATTCCATGGAAGAAGCAGATGCACTTTGTTCTAGAATTGCCATACAAGTGCGTGGTGGTTTGAGGTAAGTTAAACTTGAACTGGAATTATGTAAATATATTATAAAGTCTGATTTTTCCTACACTTTTTTTAAAAGACGGTATTAATGTGGAATGTGGCTAAGTATTGGTAATAACTTACCAGAAGTTACAACAAATAGATTCTTTAAAAATTTGTTTCTTTTGTCTTATGCAGTACATGTGTAATACATATAAGAGAGACAAGTCCCATTCAGAATTGTATTCAATTCTCTTCTATGCAGACCACTGATTATTTCATGTAATGCATTTTTACATTGAGGTCTTTCATGTCTCACATAATCATACATTTTATGAGTAACTTTAGAAGAATACTGCTTTTTTCATTTTTATCCTACTGAATGTATAACTTATTTAATATTGATATATTCTTCAGTATTGGATGTCAGTTGTACATCCACGATGCACAGAGTAGTAAAACAATTAATGTTTTAAGATGTAATTTCGCACAATTATCCAAGAGTTTCCCCTTGTTCCTACAGGTGTATAGGATCTGTTCAGCATCTAAAAAATAAGTATGGTGGAGGATATACCCTTGAGCTCAAGCTGCAGAAGCAAGAGACACGTGCAATGTCTATAAGCGGTGAAAGCCCCAGTCACACCAGATTGTAAGTAGCATGAAAAAGATCGTTTATTCAAATTAGGGCTATGCAAGTTGTAACCTGTTTATATTCTAATGTCAAGTGTTTTTGTTATTTCAAAGACTATGTAGAAAGCAAAATGATTTGGAGGGTTAAGAGCGAAGGTAATAAAGATTTGTGACATGTTTCAGTTATCTGTAATGAGCTCTGATTTATGAAAGTTTAGCATAATAAGGTTTACTCTCTGTTTCATAATGATAATTTCCCCAGTACAATTAAGGTGTTCAGAGATTTAGGGATGATAAAAAAAAACAATTATTATCATTATTATTATTATTTGTTGTTGTTGTTGTTATTGTTATTGTAGTAAGCAAAATGTATTTACAACTTATTTTCCCGACGTGGTGAAATGCCCGACAAAAAAAAAGATGAGATTTGTCTCCAATAGCTCTACAATTTTGCAGGGATGAGACTGTCATTACGAAGGTCAAAGAGATTATCGTCAACACCTTCCCGAATGCAGAGTTGGATGAAGAATTTGGAGAGCTGTTACACTACAAGATCCCTCAGTCTGACATCAAGAGTCTGGCCAGTTCGTTTGCTGTGCTGGAAAACGGTAGGTTAACGTGGCCTTCGCCGATTGCCTAGAAGCAGCTGTATTGGGGCATTTCACATTTGTACTGAAAGGATATTTAGAATGGAAGATTTATTTCAAATGTTGGTGGAGTTATAGATGAAAGAGGAGATAGGTAGTTCTGTTTTCTGTCTGTATTTAGATCATTGAAAAATTGCAGTACATAGTTGAATGACAACCCAGATTTTTATTCATATTGTTATTATTAGCGTTGATAGTATTTATTAATGATTTTTAAATTGTTTATCAGCTTATTGATTCTTTACTAATTTTTTTATTTTCTGTTTGTAGCTAAGAATGATAGACTCATCAGTGAATATGCGTTAAGTCAGACAACCCTCGAGCAGGTCTTTTTGCAATTTGCCCGTCAGCAGGAAGAGGATTTAGAGGAAAGTGAAGAAAAAAATGAATAAGAAGAAACTATAAAGACAACAGCACGTCCAAGTGGCCAGAAGATAGATTCACAACCTATCCTGCTTCCTTTTTTCAGGTGTATGAGTTTTCTTAGGTCATTAAAGGTTTGATGAATTATAGGCACTTTAGCCAAAATTATACAACTCTTTCTAAGATGCTGATATGTGGTTTTATATATTTATAGGACTCTGTGATAATTTTTTTCAATACAATGCACAAATAAACTAATGTGTGATATGGTTTATATGTCATTATTTTTCTCTAGGTCATTTTTTTATTGATTGCAAAGAATAGCCAATTTCTTAAGATTTGTATTGTGTAATACATAAAGTAATGATTTTGATTTTATAAGACAGAATGTTATTTATGATACTGATCAGGAATAGATGGTATTATGCCCTCTTTTTTATATGCTTAATTATGCAAATTTTGACTCAAATTGCATAGCTTTGAAGAAGTTTTAATTGTAAACCTTTATGATTTCATATAGAAAATGTTTGGTTTATGAGTTGTTTTGTAAACGATTTATGAATTGTCTTATGAACTGGAACTGAAAAGTGTATATCATATTATGTGACATAGTAAAAGAATCAGACACACAAATGTTATCAATCTTTTAATTCGAAGAATAAGATTTACATAGAGAATGGACCACGGAATTCAGAAATTTTACTTGATTAATCGTACTTAAATAGAACGTAGGGACTTTGCTATGTACAGGCACATCACCAACTTATGAGCACCTTTGGCTCCTGTACTGTTTTGGAGAACACAGGAAAGGTCGTGCAATTGCAATTCAAAATTTTCTTGCACTGCTTTTGCACAAAAACACAGCCATTGAGTTTTCTCAACTTTTATTTGCATTGATAGGGACGAATGTCTATATTGAATAAAAGTAAGCAAAACAGGATAGAACTTCTACCAATTGATAGAGCAACACCAGTGTAAGGAAGGGGTTATCAGATTTGAAGTCCTAGTTGTTGGCTTCTGGAGGTCCATTGGCAGGTTTGTGTTTTTGATTGTCATGTGGCAGCCGATTGTTCTTCTGTTATTCTGGAACGACCTGAGAGAACTTCTGAAGACTGTGACTGTGATAGGTTTTGCTGGAGAAGAAGTATCTAATAGAAACATTAGAGAAATGTCTGCAACGTGTATAATCTAAAGTGATAAGCCCCTCTGTTCCACAATTCTATTAAATATGGTCTCATCTGAACGCAAAAAATCGAGCAAATTAAGGATAAATTTTGTGTTGTATTAATTGTTACAGACTTCATAAATTCTATAAATATGAATATAATCAATGCTTGTATTATAAGACAGCATGTCCAAATATTTCCATTGTATCATTTATTAGAAAAATAGATGCATGTATAATCTCACAGAAATGTTGGTTGATACAAAAAAAATCCATTATTAGCATCCAAAGTCATATTAACTCATTCACACCTCAAAATGTACGTTTTGCATTGTTCTGTATGTATGTAATCATAGGTGTTCCAGTAGTATAAACACATTTTTATATTATGGAAATGCTGTAAACAATTATAAAA
>BOPN01001383.1:206437-208937 GCA_017312705.2 Penaeus japonicus
AATGTAGCAAACATAATGGTACCTAAATATATTGTTTTGAAGGTATCATCTAATACTTTAGTCCATCCATTCACTGAAACCTAATATTTTCATTGTTAGTTGTTTAGTCATTCTTGTACCTGTATATCTTATTATATATCTTTTGTTAAATTATATATATATTATGCAGAGGTTATGCAAGCTTGGAGTACTGACATTAGCTCTACTGAAAATAATACTGGTAGTAGGATTGTATTACTGGCAGAAGCAGTGGTTTTGTGTTGCTGTAGTTAAATACTTTCATAAATAAATTAGAAAACGTGACACATTTTGTAGCATTCCAAGTCACCATACTGTACATCAAAGTTCAAGGCGAACTTTATGGTTAAAAATTCAATATATTTCTGAGTTCAGAATTTTGTGAAAGATATCAAGGAATAAAACATGATACTACCCAGGGGTAACTTTACTTCTAATTTTCCCATAGTATAATTTCATGTCCTAGTAAGCTATTTTACTTGTTGGAGCCAGTGAGGTTGAAGCAGTCAATAAACAATATATATCATATCTGTTTGCAACTAGATGAATTAATTTTCATTGTTGATATGCATTTCTTTTGGGTAATTAAGCAAAACAGTTTTATGAAAGTACAGACTACAGGGCAAACTACTAACTACACTGGCTACACAACACTGCACTACAAAACTTAAAATCGTAAACATTGTTTTATATTTATAATTGATCTACCAAAAAGTAGTGCTTATTTCTACTGCTAGGAAAATGGCTTTAAAAGTACCAGTGGTATGGGTCCCAAAATAAGAAAGGGGGGTACTTTTACCAGTTGTTTAAGTTATCAATAAGAGGTTTAATTTAATTGCTAATCTTTGGCAGATTTCAATATTGGGAATATATTGATATTTTTGCAGAAATCGGTTCCTAAAGTTTTTTTTTTTGCATTCACCCCTGTTTTGCCCTTCATATTTGTCTGATTGGCATGGAATTTTCACACATGATTGTGTAAACTTTGCTGATTGACCTGAGATATTGATAAGGCATCTGGTCCCCTTTTCTCAGTGTTGAGAAAGTATTATTCACTCGTCGGTGAGGGTGTCAAAAGGCGCCACCTTACTGTCGCCAGATTTTATCAAAATGCGCCAGGCTGGTATGCTTCATCCTTCTTTTATTTTCTTTTTTGATTTTGGTTTCGCCTGTCTGGCTCTTTGCAGGTCTTGCCAATGCAGACATTCTTCCAATCTTGCTTGAGAACCAAACATATGTAATATGATGTTTCCATCCTCGTAACCAAAGTTGTGTACCAGTGTTGTGTACTGTACTAGGAAGAGAACCCTCAAGCGGCCGTAAAACTTGGTCTTCGGGCACTTGTTACAAACTTTTGAGTGGAGTGATTGTTTGGATTTTGAGTGGCACCCTTCAGGCATCTCTTGAGAAGATCTGGGTTGCCAAGGTCACGGTAGACTTCTCTTATATACTGCAACTTTGCCTGGTGAATTTTTGCAAGATAAAGGTTCTTCTTTGCATGATGTATTTCACTCTCTGGTAGCCCCAGTGCTATTGCTCTGTTGTAGAAGCACTAAGACTCTTCTCCTTCTGGGCAGAGGATATGGCAGGGATCTTCATTTGTTGATGTAAGGTGGTAATATGAAGCCCATACGGCTTTTTGCATGTCCTTTACTAAGCCATGTTTTTCTCTAATGGCTTTGCCTTAATATGATAACAACTTATCAATAACTTCGTCTGTCAACATATTTACTCCTCCCAGGATACTCCTCCTCATCTTCTTGCCTGTCTTGGTG
Source organism: Penaeus japonicus (assembly GCA_017312705.2). Taxonomy (NCBI): domain Eukaryota; kingdom Metazoa; phylum Arthropoda; class Malacostraca; order Decapoda; family Penaeidae; genus Penaeus; species Penaeus japonicus. The sequence continues at coordinate 208,231 of BOPN01001383.1, forward strand.
GTGACTTCCTCGTAGGCTTCTTCATGTATTTTCCTTGGTCTTGTGCCCATCCTTTTTCCGACATGGTTCACGCACTCTTCCTTCATCAATGGCACTTCATATGGGCGTCTTCCTTCATCACTGGCACTTCATATGGGCCTCTTCCTTCATCACTGGCACTTCATATGGGCCTCTTCCTTCATTCAGCCGACAGATGTTATTATACGAGCTGGAGTCACCGTCGCCGACATAAGTTGTAAATCGTATCTGGTAGTCAGTTGTTCGCGTCCAGATGCGTACAGCAATTTCAGCTTCCATGGCTCCAGCTTTACCATCAAAGTTTTTCTTGCAATCATGAGCCTTGTTGGTCTTGGAGCTGCATACTGCACATTAGTTTCACAGTACATCCATGTCTAACGCGAAGCCTGTGTTTACTTCGACGGCAAACCCAATTCCAATGTGAGACGTGAGATGCTTCATCCAGCTGCCGTCAAAGCTGACTTCTACATCGAGGATGCCTTTCTCATTTGGTTGACGTTGCAGCTTCTCTTCATAAAATCTGAATACTGCTTCCCTGGCTTCCTTCATCTTCTCCTCATAGAATGCAGTCATTTCCTTGTACAGGTATTAGCAGTATAGGTAGTAAGATTGGCTGTACATCTTTCCACCCGTTAGAAGTGCTTCATTCATCTGCACGCCAGGAAAGCCAATGGCAGAGATGAGGCCAA
>BOPN01001383.1:226437-243937 GCA_017312705.2 Penaeus japonicus
TATTTCACACTCTAAACACACACAAAAAAGAAGTAAAGGATGAAGTAATATTGATAAAAAATAACTAAACAACTAAATAGACTTTATGAACGAACACGAATACTGTCCGTATGAGTCATAATCATCTTATCTTTTAGGCGATGTGTTCCTACCAGACTCACCCACTCGTCAACAGCCTTGCCATGGCCCACATGCGGCTGATTTTAGCCGTAGTGGCTGCAGTGTTCTTTGTGACGGGATGCATCTGTGCCAGTATTGCTCATGCACAATTCAAGGGTGAGGAATTCTGAATTGATGTTGCTTTGACTTTAGATCTCTTGATGCTGGGAGGGCATGTCTACTATGTTTTCTTTTTTTATTTTGTTTATTTATTTATTTTTGTTGCACTTACATAACTCCACAAGTACTTCATTACCTTGGGGTCAGTTACCTGGTTACTCCATTTTTGGAATATTTGAGAGAAAATGTATTCCTTGTCATTATCATCATTATTGTTATTAACACTGATTAGATAATGTTAATGATGATACTGATAATGATGATAATAGCATCAATAACAGATGCTGAAAATTCATGGAACAAAGTTAACAGGTAAGGACAGGCTGGCCTACTAATTGACTCCATGGTGAATGAATGCTTGCAGAACCATCTGTTTGTAAGATAAAAGAAAAAAAGTACATGCCCCCAACTTCAGTTTGTTAATTTGTAAACGTGTTATATTTTCACCGGATCGTTATCTTATTTAGTATTGATATGAACTAGCATTAGATATCAAGTATTGGAGAAGGATTTTATATTTACATATAAGAAAAAATGTGAAAGTAGAGGAGGATAATGGTGCTTAAAGGTTAGATATACCAATCTGTAACCTAGTGGGACCAGATGGCAGGTGTACATGCCATGAGATTTCAATATCAGTGTGTTTCTGCTTGTTTTTATTTATGCTTTGTTATTTGGTAAACAGTTATGTTGGAAGTGTAGTATAATCATCATTATTATTATTATTATTATGATAGAGGTATTATTGGCTTATGTTACTAGCGTAGTAGAGTTGAATTTCCATATATAATTGCCATGTCCTTGATTACATAGTTTATTGAAAATGTAAGAGACATAATTTTTGGAATGAATATAACTCAAAGAAAGAGAATGTAATACAGATTTCGCCTTCCATAAACATATGATATTCTTTCTGTCTTTTTTTTCTTTTATGGAAAGGAATAAAAATACAGATATACACAATATTGGCTAATAAATGATTTATTATTGACTCTTACTAATGTTCTGTCATTTGTAATATGTATTATTGTAGGTGATGACCCAACTAAGTGGTACCCCAAAGATGGTGGATGGGCATTCCACGTTGCTAGCACTGTCTCAGAGTGGGTTTGTGCCGGAGCATTCAACATTTTCATGCTCACGCTAGTGGATGAGTTCAAGTGCATCTCAATGGATCCTCCGCAGGTTAGTTATTCCGTGTGGGTCTGTTCATTGAATTTTGCATTGAAACCATGCATTGTTGCGCTGTTGTTCTGGAATTATTTTTTTGAGTAATTATTGTATTCTTGTATTATGAATTTTTTTCTTTAAACATGGTCAGTTTGATATAAGCACATATAATTACTGTTTTGGTGTTACAGGCTTAACTAACCATTATTTCATGGTGCATGAGAAAACTATCCTGTCACCCTGATGGGAAAAGTGCAGCTGAGCTTATGATGATGGGGACTACCTTTTTCTTTGTTATCATTATTATTATTATTATTATAATTATGAATTTTATGATTTGTAAAACAAGACAGAAAAATGACTAACAGTGACTTCAAATTTTTCAGGTGTACGTATCAGTCGAAACGCTGGCACCAACACAGTACAGTGGCATTGGGGAACCAGATCAAGCAACTGATGACGTGCAGGCGATCCTGTCGCAGTCCTACATAACCTGAGGACAACCCTCCCAGTCAGCTAGCTGTGTGTCTGCTGGCTGCTTCTCTGGGGGGGTAGGAAAGGACAGTGCCGCAAGGACCCGTCTCTCACGGTGCTGGAACGGTGGCCTGTGCCGTGATTTAAGTCTTGTTAACTGGCCTTGGGGTAGGTGTTTTAGTTTTTCGTGCGAGGGGAGCGTGGTCCTTGACGATGAAAGCGTGCCATGTCTGGAACATTCCCCCGAGGCCATGACTCGGGAAACCATAGCAGGCTGCACGGTGTCGGAAACTATCCAGCCCCAGGCGGAGATAGTCAGCGACTGCGGGGCTGGCATACTCCCATGTATGCGAGCCACAACTGCCTGCATGGTGACCCATGTCGACAGTAATGCAGTTTTTGATGAGTCCGCGAGAGAGAACTTGTGCCAGGCCATAAGAAAACATTCTTCTAGAGGTTATAGTTCGTTTGAGCCATCACCACCTCAAGAGGAAATCTGCAGCATAACTCAAGCAAGCAAAGAAGTGCAAAATTGGACGCATTTATCTGAGGAATTGAAACCGTTATTAGAGCAAGAGGATGGCCTGTCAAATGAGGACTGCAACAGTGATGGAATTGTAAATGACTTAGACTATACTGTTAATAAAAACATTTCATATAACAAGGTATTGCCTTTTCCAGTAATTTCAAAAAGTATAAACACATTGGAAACTTTCGGAGGAGAAAAGTACGTATTAGATTATAATGAATATGCAAAATCTCATGCTATTTCATTGGGTTTGGAGAATGAAGTCAGGTGTCATAAAAATGAATTATCGGCATCGCTACCAGTAACACCCAGGGAAACAATGGTCTTATGCAATGATTTAGATAGTGACTGTCAAGTGGTTCCTTTGTCATTCAGTCCAAATCTCTACCCGGATCTCAGTTCTGTTCCTCGTATTAATTGTCAAGTTTCAGACAAAAGTATTGTGCCTCAGCGGCAGTACAACTCTGTTGTAAATACATCTTGTAACAATGCATCGTTTGTAACACTCATGAGTCAGAATAGAAGTCCTGCCAGCCTGCCAGCATCTTGGCCTCGTAGAAGACCACACTCACTCCGTGTAGCTGTGTGCTACTCTGATCCAGAATGTAGGCATAAGGGATCTTTTATAGATTCCACTTCCAAGCAGGAAATAGGCTTAAATGATATGTCAGTCCAAACCCAAGCTTTTTCCCCCTTTTCTAGCACAACTAGCTTTTTAAGAGAGAGAAATGGTTCTCCTGTTGCAAGTTCTCAGTCACACAGGGACGATGATTGTTCAGAGACTAAATCTGTAGCTGATACTAACCCTTCTGTTCAAGTAGATCGTAAAGATGTGGCGGAAGTTCAAACTAGGTTAAGAGATGAAGAACACACTATGAAGAGGTCAGAGTCAGGAGGAAACCAATGTAAGGAATCTTCCGAAAATTTGAGGATAACCACGTCAACAGATTGTCCCATGAACAGTGATACAAAAGCAATAGTACTAAAGTCTGTGCCTCAGGACGCACAGACTGACAGCGATCCCACATTCAATTTAGAGAATAAAGAGACTGTGTATAATGACAATCTAATGTCTCCAAGCAGTGATAAAGAAAATGATCCTGCCCTATTGTCTGTCAGACCTAAAATTCATAGTTTAAACAAGGATCACAGTTCACCCAAAAAGAAGAAGACTTCACCCAAGAAGAAATTCCGGTCGCCCAAAAAACAGAAGCTGCAAGACCATTCCAAGGTTCAGAAGAGTCTGCCACATGTGGATGAGTCAAAGACAAAGAAAGAAGACTCACACAAATTCGGGAGCTTAGATGACGACTTCTGGGCAGTAGATGACTTCCTTCCCATTCCCTCTCGCTCGTTGAGTCAGTCACTACCGCGAGTGCTCCAGGACTCAGAAATCTCTCCTTTAAGAAATTCAAAAGTGAATAAAGTATGCAAGACATTAAAGCCATACTTGAACAAGTATAATGCCATTCAACCTGCTAGTCAAGGGGAAGTAGAAGGTCGCACATTAACCAGTACCTTTTCATCTGACACAGGATACGAGACTGAATCTACTGCTTCAGATTATAGGAGCAAAAGTGAATTAGGTTTTATTGATGGAAAGAAAATGTCAAAAAAAGGTTTGAATTTACAAGGTCTTGGTCCTCGAGATCAATCTCTACCTCTGTCTCATAGCAAACATTCCTCTTATAGTCTACTCTCTGAGCTTAGTACACCTGTTGACACTGTTTCAGAACCCATAACTCCACACACTGTAGCTGACGACACTGCAGAGTATTTCAGCGTTTGTTCACAGCTGACTAACCCTGTAAATTCCTCAGTGGATAACACGGTAAGCAAATATACCGGAGAAGATACTCCCGACTACTTAAGCATTACGTCAGAAATGCCTGGGGTTCCTAGATTACCAGAAGACAGTCCTCTTGCTGATTTTGAGATGCAGCAATTGTTCTCTGATGATGCTCTTGATACTCACTCAATGGAATGCAGCACGGAGACAGTAGAAACGGTAGATCACCCCACAATGACTTCCGAAGACTCCCCAGAAAGCGGGGAGGCCTCAACTCTTGCTGAGACCCCGGCAACACTTACTAAATCTATGGCAGAAGAGGGGATCGATGACTGCGAGGAAACCCCATCCTTGCACGAACAGCTGTCTGGAGAACACAGTCCCTCAGGAGTCTCCACTTCTTCAGGTAGTTCTTCCAATTCTGTAGGAAATTCACCCTCCCAGGAATTGGTGGAAATAAAATACGTTCAGTTGTCATTGAGTATAGTATTAGCAATTGTACTTCATGCCATGCAGAGTATTTCACAGTTTATGTTAGAAATATTCTTGGCCTCAGATCAAGAGCCACACTGGGATTAAAATTCTGGCCTTTTGAATAATTTGATGGTAAGTAATAATCAAACATTAGTTTGTAATACAAAATAGTGCAACTTGTCTCTAGAAATTTAAGATCATAAGACTATACGTCCAAGTATAGATTTTGAGTAGAAGTAATGGCTATTTTGGATGGAAAATAAAGATGCCTCTAGAGAATGAGTGTAAAGTGTTAAAAGATGTGAAAAGAGTGATTAGCTTGCAATGGGCTTAGCTTGCACATCTACATTGCATGATTCTCAAGGTGTGTGTTCTTTAACATTTGCTATTGTAATGCTTCATGTAGTAGAGTGCTAGCAGTATGATAATACAAGAAATGGTGAGTTTCCTTTATATAATATATAGCCTATACCTTGATACATAGATCCTGATATTTGAATGAATTATTTATGTAACCTTGTTACTTCAAGCTGTTTATTTAGAACCTTGAAATCTTTGTAAGGAAACACCCATAATTTTCATCTATAACTTTTCATCAGGTATTAAGATACATAGGAAGTGATTATATGCCAAAGAATTCGTAGCAGTTTTCAGATATTTTTATAACAGCTGTATTATTATTAAGCACCTGTTGAATATGCAATTGCATATTTCTTAGTGTAGCAAGGAGTTTTATCCAACTTGATAGGGATGTGTCACCTTCTTGTATCATTCCGAAGACTTTTAATTGTTTATAGAGTATATAAGTTATATAAGTCAGGCTGTTATGGTAAAGAATGCTTATTGATTATGATTACGAAGTGTATCGATGGCTGGGATGTTGATACCGAGAGATGTGTTTGTCTTCACACTGATCTGCTTGTTACTGTTGAACAGGATCCATCTGTGCTCTGCCCTAACAATTTTTTTTTTTTAAATTATTATTTTACCTTCTTTCTACAATGTTATAAGTATGTTAAATCTTTAGGTAAACTGAGAGATAAATGGATTTGTGAAGAAGCTTTACTTTATCAAATTTTTTAAGACATTCCATATCCACGTCTCTGATTTCCATTAGACTAGTACTGTAAATTGTATTTATTAATTGTTTGTTTAATCAAGTGATGGTAATGCAACTGGTGTGGATAGCAATTTGATTTTATGCCTCCATTAAATAGGTCTTCAAGGCAGTTGTCAAGAAATAGAAAAACAAAATTCAGCCCTGACTCGGTAGTCTGTGACGTTAAGTTGTTACAGATTTGCTTTTGTTGGGAGTAAAGGAGACTTAATGTCCGTGGTTTGTGTCATCATATGTGAAATTGGTAATGGTAAATTATTTAGGAAAAAGTGTAGCACATTAGAATGAGAAAAGGGGAAAGAAATAGTGCTTTGTGGGGGCTTTACAAGTTGCCAATCAAAATTTGCATATTGAGGAAAGGTAATTATATATAGTACTCTTTGCTTCCATTGTTAGAAGTGATACTCTTAAATAATGTAAGGATGAATTGATCTCTCATCAATTAATTGAAGGCAGTATTACTTAATGTACTATAGTAATGAAAGTGTGTTAAAGAAAAATGGTAATCCGTGATATGTATCGGATGATGTATATCAGACGAGGTAGGATGTAGAACACCAGCGATCTCTTCCGCTAATATTATAAGGCCACAAGATGAATGTTTTTAGAAATAGTAATGTCATTGTGTGTGTGATAAAGAGATACATTCTTGTACTCTTGGCCCAGGTAATAAAAATGGATGGTTAAGGTTTCATTTGTCCATATTTTTTTTTTTTTTTTTTTTTTTTTTATGAAGATTATTCGGCTATTCATGTTTGATGAGGATCACTCAAGATCTGTTGTTAGAGCTCCGATATTCGTATATATCTGAAGCCTCAGAGAATGAACGTCAGCTTCTGTATGTCCCAAAATTAGAATGTCTCCTTCTTGTCTTACTGCCAGTTTTCGTAGGTTTTATATATCAAGGAAATGTTGCCTAAAATGGGGACTGTGTTTTCCCGGCCGTCAGCGCACGATTTAGCCCGATAATGAGAGTGCAGTTCATTGCTCTGTTGGTGTAAGTTGTTCCTGCTAAGCATATAGTTCCTCTTTATTTTGAACATGGCTCGGTTATTATTGATTTTCTTTCTTCTCACCCTTTATTTTTAGTGTATATGTGCAGGATATTTCAAAAAATGGAAAGAATGTGAGTTGGTATATTGGTGTTTTAGCTGATCTTGAATTATATATATATATATGTATATAAAGGCACATTTGTATGATGTGCCTGAATTTGTATGCATTGTTTGAAGTGTTTGTTATGCATTTGTTATGCATTTGGTTTTATGAGAGCTCACTTTCTGTATTTCTCTTTTTGTGGATATTTTCATGTCAGTTAGATTACTTATGTTCTGTTTTATTTTATTTTATTTTTTTCATCCATTGTTCCTAGAATCGTCATTGGATGTATAATGGAAGGGTATGCTGAACGTGTGCATTTTTATACTCTATTGCCAAATATTCGTAGTCATGCATTTTCTCCTTTATCGGTACATATGTTTACGGCATAATACTTTGGTACATGATACTTTGCTTGACACAATCTGCTTCCAATTTCTATATTCTTTTCATATTAAATTGGCCTCTATTACAGCTTTCTAAAACATCCTATTACCTCCTCTGCCTGTGCTCTCTGTATTTTAACAAAAGTTTTTAATTTTACTTGCCTATCCCTTGCATATTCCGTTCAGCAGTGTGATAGATTGGCTTGATCCAAACTAAAGAGTTGTAGGATTATATATATTTCGTATTGTCTTCTGTGCTTATGATATATGCCATTGAGAGAATTTTAGGGGACTGAGCTCTGATTTTGTATCCATAGGAAGATCTTAAATGTTTAAATGACACGGAGACTCCATTTGGTACCCTAATGCTGCATTTATCTTTTGTTTATTGATATAGTGCTTTTTTTTTTGTATCATATGGCTTGCTTATTGTTATCCTCTTTCTTTTTTAAACCTTTTTCTCCAGTCAAAAGTGACTTGACTAGACTTTTTATGTATATTTACTTTGATTTATTAGATAAATAAAGCACAATAAATGGATGATTTATACACCATGAAAAATCCATGGATTATATTTTTAACCCTCAAGTATAAGACATATTGAAGGCTCACTTGATTGCTTCATGTGAAGAGATTTATGAGTGTGAGAAAAAAAAATAAATGAAAAGAAGTGCATATGAAATGGGAGTATTATACTCAGGGGAGAACAAGATTTTATTTGCAAAGAAAAAAATGACTGATACATTTATAAAGGTGTTGGAATAGTTATAGAATATAGAAGGATTGTCAGTCACATTATCAGAAGGGGAGAAGATATTCTGTAAATTTTCAGTCTTTGTTTCCAGACATTTTCACCATCCGAGTCTTTCTCTTGGTATTAATTTGAACGTTGAAATGTGCAGGAATCAAATGAAAATGCAAAATTGCTGAAGAAAATATAGAGTAGTTTATTTTCCTGCAAATATTTCAGTTCTTCAGCAGAAAATATAGAAATTAAAGGGACACATATGTTAAATATTTTATGGTTATTTCATTTTCAGCTTTTTTTTTCATTTTCTTTTAAATAGATGAAGAAGACGTATGTGGCATATTAAGACAAAAGTATGTTTCTCTATTGCTGCTGAATATTTAGTTATGTATAGTGGGGAAAGAGTGAGAGTGAGAGTAAGAATGAGAATAAGAGAGAGAGAGAAAGAGAGAGAGAGAGAGAGAGAGAGTGAGTGAGAATGTGAGTAGGTGATTGAATGAGAGTGAGAGAGAGAGAGAGAGAGAGAGGTGAGGTTGAGGGGGAGGTTAAGGGTGAGAGTGGAGAACACATAAAGAAGGGGAAATATAAACCAGAAACCTAAAGCTAAAGAGGAGGACATGAAAATAGAGAGAGACAACTAGGGTGACTATTATCATTATTTTCATTAAAGGCAGCTTTGTAGCATCTTTGTAGATGTAGAATAGAGCAACCTTCTGTCTGATTAGTAAAGCGTGCATCTGTTTATAAAATGTTGATGCAGTATGTTCTTATGTTGGTTGCTTGGCTGTGCATGTGGCTGTAATGACATTATTATTATATTAGAAAAAAAAAATGTCATGCAGTTCATGAAAATTACAGATGTGCATGGAAATAAGCAGGTAGTACTTTAAACGTATATTTTATACAGGACTTCTATTTTTCTTAGATATTTCACCTTTCTATCTTAATGGTAATATCTGGAGTGGGATATTATTATTGGTGAATTGAGGATATTAGTGATGAAAATGAAGATAATGATCATAATCAAGTATGATAATGATAAACTGTCATTATGATTATGATGTTCACTATTATCATCATAATCACCATAATCATTAACAGTACTGTAACTGTTATTACTATTATATTTCTAATGTGAAATAATCCCTCCTTATTCTATCACATTTATACCGGCCTACTGGTGAGTGTAGGTGCTTTAGAACAGATCTTAATAACTTTCTTCAGTCTCTTTATCTTGTAGTTTGAAACGATAGAAAATTTAGTTTCAACACTACAAATTTGGACGTGACATTGTCCGAGGTAGCTCTTAAAATGGACACTGATATTGGAGGTTATGACTGTATATACAATGGTAAGAACTGAAGAATATTTAAAGGGAAAGCTTGTGATGGAGAATGTAAGTATCGAAGTAGGTTTGAAGTGGAGTGCCAAGGGACGTGGAGAGATTAATACCAATTATTGCATTTTGTCATGCACTTGCCTTATTCAGAATAGCTTTTATTGTGATACAGTAGTTAACATTGAAGTTCGTATAATTTGTTATTTCTTGTAAGTCGGTACAATTCATTTTTGTAATTCATCTATAGACACGGATTCACATAGAAGTCAATGTTTATACGCACTCGGCTAAAATGATTGTAAATAGTTACAAATGGACTTTATGTGCATTGATAACTATAGACTTATGATTGATACTCCTTCCTTTTGCTTTAAAAGTCAAAGCTATTACATCTATCAAGCTACGTTTTACAGTTTATACGCTTCAAGAAATGTGTGCCATTTATATCACAAGTGGTGTAAATTTCAATTTTTTTTGTTACTCTTTCCTTTAAATTCCATTTATTTTTTTGTTACTCTTTCCTTTGATAACTACTGGGAGTATGGTTTTGTTTGTTCCAGATGAGACAAAGACAAACAAGAACACAAGAAAGAAGAAATCCTCTCAGGACTGGAAATGTCATTCGTTTGTGTTAGTGCTTTGCATTAGAAGTAAACAAGCGATAGTATCAGTTTGTTTTAGTTTTGTATGAGAGGAATTTATGCATATTTGCTCATCTTGGTAAGAAGAAAGAAGAAAAAGATTTAGCACCAAATTCAGTCAACATGAATTTCGTATTCAGCAATATGTAATTAATTCCTTTTAAACATGATTCTGAAAGATAACCTAATTCTCAAGGGAACTTAATTGACGCAATCAAATATCAAGATAACATGAAGGGTAAAGGAAATGGCTATGTGTGTTTTTAGTTGTAGAAGATGGCAGATATTTGAGCCAGAAGAAGAAAATTAGTTTTTAGTTCTATATTCTCTTGCATAACATGAATATCATGTTGTTGTTTTTTTTATCCAAAAGAGAATAAATAGAACTTTTAAATTAAGGGAAAATTAGATCTGCCAATTTAGTTAAGGTATCAGTTATTAGTTAATACGAGATAATAGTTATCTTAAAAAAAAAAATAGAAATTAAAAACTTAAAAAAAAAAAACAGGATATGTGAATGGTGGACTGAAAGTTATAGAAGATCTGAGTATTTTCACACGTAGTGTAGTTAGCATGAGTCTCTTTAACTGCATTTACTGTTACTGAAAGCATTGTTACAAGCAGGGTACAAAATGAGTAAGTATAAACATATGAAACAGTGCCACATAAGCATGATACAAATAATTGAAATATTTAATATATTCTTTTCAGAAATGCAGTTATTACCAATTATTCTTCATTAATGCATCTCTTAAGTAAATAGTTTTAAGAGTAGTCTACTGATATTACTGAAATAAGTGTAAGGGCCTTGTTTAAAAATTCACTTTTTATATTTTGATGTATTACAAGTTATTATAATCAAGAATAAGATTATCATAGGTATATCTAAAGATATACACTCATCATTTCACTTAGTAGGCACCGAAATATGTAGCTGTCATTTATTTTCTTAATATATAGGACTGAAAGGTTTCCGTTTAGATTGCAGTGCGTTATGATTTCTCTGGTGCTTGAAATAGTTCTGAGAGTTTGACACTGATGGAAGTTGAATTATTTGGTGGAAGAAAAGCCATTATATGATGTGAAGAAGAAAGGAAAGGTGATTTGGCTATATTTGAGAGATGATGCTAAAATAACTGTCTCTAGAGCACCTTTTTTCTAGGGTTATTCCATGCTAGTGTGTGGAGGAGGTGCTCAAGTGTCTCTGTATGAAAGGGACATTGGGAAACGGTGAGCCATGTTCTGGATGAGGTAGGACACGTGGACACCTCGACACCACGGCACGGGGGGGCTCTGGCTCTGATGCTCAACATCATTTTACTTTTTAGATCTATGAGTTTGTTTTTATTTTTGCATCTGCGATTGATCTGTCTCTGATGTCCTAATTACATCACATGTTGGACTCCTTTGTTTTGAACTAGCACTATTTTTTTAGCATGTAATTTATGATGGAAATGATGAGAGAATTAGTAAGCGTATATGGATATTAAAGCTTACAAAGTCAGTTTTTCAATTTTTTCCACATTCCTTGATCTTCTGAATAGTAATGAAAGTAGTGACCAGTATATCTGTAGTATTTCTACTTTTAAAGAGTTTACGACAAACTCTTAATCAAGGTGCTGTTTTCAAGTATTGATAGTAATTATAATAAAAAAATGTAAACCACCAAAAAAAAAAAAAAAAAAAAAGAAAAGGAAAAACAAAACCCTCTTCCATCCAGAACTCAAATTTTGAGATTGATTCTTATATGGTGTTAGATATACTTTCTTTTTATACTGACAATCAGTGGAAACAAGTATGATCCATGTAAGAGAGATAGCAGAGCTTAGAAACACTGTGTTAGGAGAGCTTAGTCCTGCTTTTGTACTGTAGGTATTTCGAGATTTTTTTTTTTTTTTTTAAAGTTGAGTAATGTTTGTTGTCTCTTTGGTTATAATATAAGGGCGATTGGAATTAGGTACTTATATCCCAGTTACGTAAAATTAGCAACAGCTTGATGGAGGTTTTTAGACATACTTTTTATTTGATTTTATTATTTCAAATTATTTGTGGGCATTTAACTGACAGTAATACTGTATGTCTTCAACATATTCCATGCAGGTAATTAGAACTTTTAACTGTGTATTGGTTCGATGAAGGTAATTTTTTGGGATAAATTCAAGGAAGTAATATGTATGTCCAAAGATTCAATCAATATAATTATATAATTATCCTTCATTTTTATATTTTTTGTTGTAAACATGATAATTTAAGAGTAAAGCATTAAAACTTTGAATCAAATAACTTCAAGTCGAGTTCAATCAATTTTGTCAAGTATCTTTTTTTTTTTTATTACAATATGAGAAAATGTTTGCTTAGAGACAATAAACTTGTGAAACCAAAGTACTACCTTGGATTTTAGTAGGAATATTTTCAGATTCTCCATTCAGTTATTTTCTTGTAATTCCGTCAGTGTAACTAAATTACCTTTGAGAATTTCAGTAAATACATTCAGAGCTATATAAAACATTATGAATATTTATATGAAAATAAAAATTATCAATGAAAAGACTACATGAAATGGTCTCTGTCAAAGTATTGTTATGCAGATTACTGCTTATGTCTGAAAGTATCACATAAAAATGATGTTTTATGTTTTATTCAATACCAAAAGTAAAACATTTTATTATTATTATTTTTTTTGTATTTAGGAATATGCATTTAAAAAATAGCTCATGATTATCTTTTTATTTTGTGTTCATGAAAATATGTTATACTCTCATCTGTACTTTTCTGTATTGATATAATAATTCATAATAGAAATTAATTTATCAAATCTACCAAGCTCTAGCTATATATCATAACTGCATTTAAGACTTTTTAAGGTAAGTTCATCATCAATTCATCCCAGTTATAGAGGGAAAAACCTGTGTGCAGAAACATAAAAATCTTTTTGCAGAAGTAGGTGGAAAAAACGACATATTTATAGCAATATTTAGTCTTGCACGTTTTGAGAGGCCTTAAGGGAAAGTTTTAGGATGTCAACGTCAAAATATGTTCTGCAAATTAAGAAGTTTATGAATGACTTTTTGAGTTTTATGATGTCGATTGATATTCGAACCAGGAGATGCTAATAATTATGTGAAGATCAAGATTAAACTTATTCCTTAACTGATTAAGTTATATGAATGTTATAAAGTGATTTCATTAATACAAACCTTGGCCTAAAAGCCATAACAAATATATCATAATAGAAAATTGCGTAGGAAGTGAGTACCCTAGTTTGTAATCTACCATTCGACTTATAAACCTTATTAAAATGCAGTGAATCTAACGATCAGAAATCTCCCAAAGAGGTTTTTTTAGTAATTGGCAAATTGTTATCTTTATTTTCTTGTTGTCTATCATGAGCTTGTTAATCTCAGACATCTGATGAATATGATTCTAACATCAAAATATTATATAGTGTATAATAAAATGAATTATGCTATTAATCCACCTCTATTGGCATTTATTTCCCTGTGTTTTGGATGATAAGTCTCTTGCCCCCCTCCCCCCTCCCCCCTTCCTCCCCTAGAAATTATATATATATATATATTTATATATATATATATATGTATTTTTTTTATTTTTTTAATTTTTTTTTTTTATTTTTTTTTTTTTTTTACATGTTTAATGGTAATGAAAGTATTGATGTTTCAGTCATTTTATTTACAACATTCTAGACCTAATAATAATAGCTAACTCACTGAGTTGATTGTCAAAATATGGTTAATAAAAATATAGCATGTTAAAAAGAACAGACAACAATAAATAAAACCAAATGACAATTTTTAATACCTAAGATCTGACTTTTTCTAATAAGATAATAGACTAAAATTACTACTTTTTATTACAACTCTCTATGCAAATCATTGGAAACAAAGAATGAAACATACAAAAATCAGAAGTGGAATTTTGGGTTGAATAAAAAATGAAAAAAAAGAAGAAACTAGATTTAGAATTCACGGGAAGACAAAAACTAATCATTGTCTAATGGTAAAAGAGAATAGGGTTATGTAATGAGGAGACTAAATTACATAGAGTTTTGGGAAGTAATGAGATTTTCAAAAGAAAAGAAATAGTTTTTGGAAATAATGGGATTTTTTAAAAAGAAAGGGAAAAAGTTTTTGGAAATAATGGGATTTTAAAAAGAAGGAAAAAGTTTTTGGAAATAATGGGATTTTAAAAAGAAGGGAAAAAGTTTTTGGAAATAATGGGATTAAAAAAAAGAAAGGAAAATAGTTTTTGGAAATAAGGGGATTAAAAAAAAAAGAAAGGGATATGTTTTTTTGGAAATAATGGGATTTTAAAAAGAAAGGGAAATAGTTTTTGGAAATAATGGGATTTAAAAAAAAGTGAAATAGTTTTTGGAAATAATGGGATTTTAAAGAGAAAGGGAAATAGTTTTTGGAAATAATGGGATTTTAAAAAGAAGAAAGGGAAATATTAAACCATATCAGATATTATATGATTGTCATATAATATGAACAGAGTCACTTCACTTAAAGGAAAAAAAAAAAAAAAAAAAAAAAAAAACGCTGGGAAAAAAGTACCATCAGTAATAATTGTTAATTAATAATTATTTTCTACCATTATTATATGTGATGGAGGAAACTTATTCCATTTACTATTTGAATATTGTCTTTTGTTTGACTTATCATGCATGTATCAGTCAATATAATTACTGAAATTAAAATACCAGAGTCATTGTTAGTTTATCTGAAAAAAACAAAAACAAAAAACAAACAACAGGCGACAGATTAATCCTAACAGAATGATGATTATTACTAATATCACAGTCACAGAAGAAAAGAATAAGTGAAAGCTTTATATATAATATTTTTTTTTTTTAGGGGGGGCGCAAAAGTACTAGCTAAAAGTCTTGTAATAAAGTTTCTTACAAACTATTTATTAAAAAGGACCCGGTTTTCTTAACACCAACAGTATATAAGAAAACCCGAGTTCTTTTCTGTCATTAATCACAGCAGCGGTTTTTGAACTCGCTGCAGTCAACTTAAAATTAATCTATGGTGAGTATATATATGTTTGTGTGTGTGTGTGTGTGTGTGTGTGTGTGTGTGTGTGTGTGTGTGTGTGTGTGTGTGTGTGTGTGTGTGTGTGTGTGTGTGTGTGTGTGTGTGTGTGTGTGTGTGTGTGTGTGTGTGTGTGTGTGTGTGTGTGTGTGTGTGTGTGTGTGCGTGTGTGTGTGCGTGTGCGTGTGCGTGTGTGCGTGTGCGTGTGTGTGCGTGTGCGTGTGTGTCTCACCTATTAAATACACGCATGTAAACTTAATAATCTTGAAAAACACAAACAAACAACAAGAAAGAAATGATTCGATCGGCAGAATCCATAGCCCAAAGTATTATTATTTTTTCTTCAATCGACGGATATTTCACTTCCAGTTTCAGTTAATTTGCTACCACCTTGAGAAAAAAGGTCTATCGAAAGTACACTTTATATCAAGGTAATTCCAGCAAATAAGATAATTGGATTCAGTTAAGCCTGTTGGTAGCAACGATCTCAAAATAAAAGACCAACTCATTCAGTTATAAAACGCCTTTTTAAAAAACCTAATTGGAACAAATAAAATATAAAGTCATGTAACTCTCTGAAAAAATATAAACCACGTTAAGTTTAACTCTAATTATTCAATCTGTTCAATGTTCAATATATATTTTTCAGTGAAATGGTTGATAAAGCTTACCGTACACAAAAGAAGTTAATAATTAGTATAGTATTTTTTGTGCTGTCTTTTTATCAGCAAGTTCAAACATTTTTGCACTTGTAGAGAGAAAAATCGCTGCTAAATACATTAGATGCACCTCAAGTCAGTCTTTTATAAAGAGATAATTGATTGAGCGATTCTAGGGAAAGGATTGTTATATATATCATCGTCGTTATAGTATTTCAGAACCTGCATTTGTATTTTGCAAACTAAATAGACCATCTCTCTTTCCCTAAAGTATTTTTTTTTACTTCTAACAACTTCTCAATCTTACTTCGGTTTCATATAATTTCACTCTAACAAAACGAAAAGTAAAGAAAACCACGAAAAAAAAAAGAAGACGAAGAAAATAATCGGTCATTATTTTTTCCTGTTCACGCGGTACGCATTGTACCCGTCAACGTCTGTGTCACAAATGTCATACCACTTGTCATGCACGAAGAAAGGACCAAGTACGGCGTTGGTGCGTTGGGTGTCACGTGGGTGGAAGGTCACCAGCTCCCAGAAGAGGCGGTCCTATGAGAACGTGAAGAAAAAGGGTAAGGTCAAATGGGGTCAAACGGGGTCATACGGGGTCAAATTCTGTCTTAGAAATCGTTGGTAAGTGATAGATTAACGCAAGCTTTATGATTAAAATGATAATCAATATAATATAAAAATGCTAACAACCATTATAATGATGATGTTGATAACGACAATGATAAGAAACCCTTAAAAAAAAATATATATATATATATACCACAATGCATATAAAATTCCTCAACATGACAAAAAAAAGAAGAAAAAAAAAGAAAGAAAACAACAACAACAACAAAAGAAAGAAAAAAAAAGCAATATACCTTAATGCATATAAAATTCCTCAACACGACATAAAAAAATAAATTTACCTTAAAGAAGTAGAGAGTCTGGTCAGTGTACGAATAATAAGCGGCATCCAGTTTCTTCGGCAGATTTCTAGAACCTTCGTCAGCTCTCACGAATTCGTTGTGGATGAGGCGAGGGTAGCCCGGCAGACAACAGCCTTCAGTTCCGTTTCTGATGTCATAGCCATAGACCTGGTGTGATGGTGTGATTGATGGATTAGTCATATGTATATTTTTGTGTGATTCGTGTGATTGATGGATTAGTCGTATGTATATTTTTGTGTGATTCGTGTGATTGATGGATTAGTCGTATGTATACTTTTGTGTGATTCGTGTGTGATTGATGGATTAGTCGTATGTATATTTTTGTGTGATTCGTGTGATTGATGGATTAGTCGTATGTATATTTTTGTGTGATTCGTGTGTGATTGATGGATTAGTCGTATGTATATTTTTGTGTGATTCGTGTGATTGATGGATTAGTCGTATGTATATTTTTGTGTGATTCGTGTGTGATTGATGGATTAGTCGTATGGATATTTTTGTGTGATTCGTGTGATTGATGGATTAGTCGTATGTATATTTTTGTGTGATTCGTGTGATTGATGGATTAGTCGTATGTATATTTTTGTGTGATTCGTGTGATTGATGGATTAGTCGTATGTATATTTTTGTGTGATTCGTGTGTGATTGATGGATTAGTCGTATGTATATTTTTGTGTGATTCGTGTGATTGATGGATTAGTCGTATGTATATTTTTGTGTGATTCGTGTGTGATTGATGGATTAGTCGTATGTATATTTTTGTGTGATTCGTGTGATTGATGGATTAGTCGTATGTATATTT